>JBBYHO010538147.1:0-15422 GCA_038382025.1 Adansonia gregorii | reverse complement strand
TTAGTACATAGTGGATTGATGTCGTCAATGCAAAACGTCGTCAATCAGAAGATTTCATTGTATCCTCGAAGTTTATACGTCAGTAACCTTTTTGCATACCTAATTAATGGTGGGGGCGAATAAAATCTTAAAGAAAGTGACATTATTACGCACCTTGAAGCTTTCATCAATTTTTCGTATTTTTCGGTTCCTCACGCACTAACAGATTATTGATGGACGGATGGACGCATGAATGCGTCCACCATTACTTGCTGGTTTATTTGGGTTTAAGAGTTGCCATCAAGGTTGGTTCATATGAACTTCATGGATGGAAAAACAATTCTCCCACTTGACCGTTGACAATACTCCCGCCTTGTATTATGGGTGGAAAACGTGGTTTTTGATCCAATCCTATCCATCCACTTCCAAATATATCTTTCTTTCTTTCTTTCCAACGTGGTTCATCCCCAGCTAGCGTATCTTTTTTCTTCTCCCTCTCAATTTCCTCACACCCCCATGTGTGATTGATGAAGTAAGAACTAAAAACAAAAGTGGAAGAACATGCATCTGACTCAATCAACTAGGTGATGATAGTATGTACTACTGTGTTACAAGATAGCACCTGAGCTCAGTTTTGTCAAATATACAGGGACAAAATAAGTACAAAGCACCATGGTACCTTTTCTGCACACGAGTTCAAACTTCCCTTTAATGCAAGGAAATAAAGGCATAAATTTTCAAGTTTAATTTTTTTCCCTTGATCTTTTCTGTGTGTAAATATGGGAGTGGATAAATTGTTGAATGCTATTCTTAGAAAAAGTTGAGGTTAATTTATGTAGAATTGTAGATTGAAGAGGAAGGTTTTGCACTTCACATATTAAATTTCTTCAACATCAAAAATAATGTGCACTATCAATAAAAGGGGATGGAGCACATTTTCTATCAATAGTGGGGAAGACTGTGACGGCCACAGATGGATCCACTAGTTGCTAATTACTATTCCATCAAACAATGATAAAAATAGTAGTATTATATTTCTTGGTGTACTTCTATGGTTTGATTTTAGAGAGAGATGGAATTATGGAAGTGAACTTTCTTTCTTAATCATACATTATTTCATAATAGATTTTTCGGAAAGATCATTTGCAAGAAGAAAGCAATATTCATTACTTTATTTTGATTATATACACTTCCAAAATCATTTTCACTTTCATAGGCCCGACCAAAAACCAATACTAAGCCACACAAATGAAGCTCAGATCTTAAGGCACTTAAAGAAGATTCGTTTCCTTTAGGTACTGGCAGGAATAGGATGAAGATTTTAGATTTACTAGCTTTAATAATCTATCTTCCCCCATCACCAATGACTTTTGTGCAAGGATTTTATTTTCCTCTCAAGGCCAAAACTTTCAGATTCTTATAAAACTTTTCATAAGGATTCATGGGCATGGGCTCAACCATCATTTGACTGGCACTATTATATATAATCCAAGTTGGGGCAGTTTTTTTTTTTTTTTTAATTTAGAATTATCTTACTTTAGTTTGAAATAATAGTCTTTCCTGGAAAAGACAAAAAGAAAATGGCTAGCACGTCCCATTTCTCAAGACTGGGATGTAAAGTAAATTGGATATAAAACAATTTGTTCAAGTCTCTAGTCAGGCAGGGAGAATAAATAGCCAATAACAAACAATATTAAAACTGAAAATGTAATCTTGCGTTGCATTTTTGAGTTATGACACGCATCTTAATTGGATGGAGGCGACAACTAACTTGCCCAATGCACATGGGTTACGCCGTACTTTTATTTACATTTCGTGTCAAAGCCAGCATAATGCTGAAAATCTGCTCTCATCTTAAGTCTAAAGCCACTTTTAATTTGGACGGTGATAGCCGAATCTTAGTCATAGAAATTATTATAAAATCTAAAAATCTCTTCTTCTTCTTTTTTTTTTCAATGTTTATCTTCATCGATGGGTGGAGATTAATAAGTGATGGGTGGGGAAGGGGCGTCCGCCCTGGTACGTCTTCCAACATTAAGAATAACTTGGTATTGGAAGTCATCAAAAAAAGACAACTCCGATGATGCCTCCGGGAGGTTATGCTTCTCCACGATGGGAAATAGGAAAACTTCCCAAAGGGAAGCAAAATTAATATTAAAAAAAAGTAGAAATAGTTAGGAAAGACAATAATAGTGGAAGGCAAATTCTTATTAAGCTTGTCGATGAGAATTTATGGTGTAGCATTTTTGCATAATAACTTCCGTTGTTCAAGTGATTTCATTATTGAGTGGTGAATCAGCCGACTCTATTATATTTATCTAATTTCTCAATTTCATTGTTTAAATATAAGAATATCCTTGATTGAGTGACAAGAAATGTTGACTGGCTGGCTGCCAAATGCCATCAGAAAAGAAAATTCTTGATGATATAAAACTATGAAGCTACTATGTACGAATACTCGTATTTCTTCATGATTCGTAAAACCAGTCCAATAAGTTGTTTCTAGAAAAGGGAAGACAGAAGGATGACGAGCAGAGGTTTCTCTCAAAAAAAAAAATCATGACTGGAGCAGCGGAGCAGCTCAGAGATTCTTCTTAGATAAAGCAGGCAATTTGCTGCTGCTGCTGCTGCTGCATCGATCCTATAACTATAACTGGTCGAAGGAATGTGGGAAAAATTAATTTTCTAGGGAAAAAGATCCTCCTGCATGCCATCTGAATCTGATCAATTATGCATCTGAAGTAAAGCCAAATTTATTTATAATATATATATACATATATATATATATAGAGAGAGAGAGAGAGAGAGAGAGAGATTCCACGATCTGCTTAGTCACAAGATTTAAAGTAACATTAGCTAGCAGCGGAGTACATGACCATATCCAAGGGTAGCCGACTCATGCATGACTAGGATAGGATAGGAGTGAGGCCATGGGGAACATTTTGAAAACTTTTGCAAAGGTTGTCGTTCAACATTCTTTTATCTCTTCCCTGCCATTGCCACAGAATCAGAATGCGTTGTGTTGTGTTGTGTGGTCTAATTTGGGCCTGGCAGAAGATGCTTGCTGAATATTCGGGCTACTTAACAACGATTTTAATTGGCTCTTCTCTCTGCTCCATTTTCACATTAAAAGAAAAATAGAATAATATTGTAAGCTTTTTCTTGCTGTTTGAATTGAAACGGTTATAATAATACATGTTGGGTATTTCTGGTGTGCAGATGATGTAACCAATAAAATCTGCAAAAGTTATTGGATCTTTTGAAAGGATTCCCATTGAATCCCAGGACTCAATTTTTAATAAATAGTAGATAAAAGGATAGACTGATGTAGCAAAATTTTGATGTTGTTTCAAACGCATCTGGTAACTTACTGGTTAAGCATAACCATGGAGTTTCCTTCACCCTAAATTTTCCTTTTTGGTTTGACAGATTTTTGCATTAACATTTCATTATTGGTTCCCTTACCAGACACTAAATGGTCAGAGAGCTTTTTCTGGGAAACAGAGTATATCTTGTTGCTAATCTGACCCATTTTTCACCAGTAGTATTTGAACAATTTCACCTTCCCTGCCAACATTATTTTTAATTTCTTGAACTAAAACTGTCAACAACATGTTCTTCATGAACATTGCTGAAATTAGAATTGATCATGTTTACAATTTGAAGAAGTTGGAACATTGGTCAATTTATGAATAATAACTATAATAATAATAAACTGTTCAGCACCTAATTTTATTATAATATAAATAAAATAAAGGAAGCAGATGGGTAGCTGAAACAGGGTGAACGGAGGAGTTAAGACATAATAGATGAAGGAAAAGGGTGATTAGAGAGAGGGAGGACATTTGGCCAATTGAATCGATGATGACATTGTTAATTTTGCTGGAAAGGTACGAGAAGGAAGGACAGGATGGACCAAACAAGTTGGCTGGTTGGCGCTGTTGAAGGAAATAATCAAATGCAACCAACCAGGGTCATGTGCATCCCGAGGATCTTCTTTTAACAATCAGTATTCAGCAAAGATGGAGCAATGTTCATTATGTCATGGACATGGTCCATCGATCCTTGTCTTTCAGAATAAACGGGGACATCATGCAAGAAAAGATAAGTAGAATAATTCAAGGGAGCCATACATATATACAAACATATCAACATTAGTCATTCATTATTGCTACCAACCCATGTCGGCTGTCCTCTTAATTTATTTCTTCACCCCTTTCCCCACAATCATAGGGACAGCCACTTGAAGACAGCAGTAGTTAGTTCATTGAATGTACTTAATATACAAGAACAATTAAGGGAGGGAGAAAGATCGAGGACACGTCCACTTGTAGTGATAACTTGTGCTTCATTTGGAGTTTGGACCAGGAACTTGTCACTTAGGTTCATTTTAGCAGCGACTACTTCACAATAATGCCATTCAATAACATTAATTTTATCTATCCACGCGTTTACACGAAAGATAATTTCCTGGAATCTTAGTTGTTCATACAATATGCATGGCTCCATGCTCTTCACCTGACTGCTTGGAAACTTTTGTCTATCACAATATCTTTTTATATACTAGACAAATAAACACTGTAATTGAGTAACAATAAGCGAGATGGGTGAGCGAGTGGGAGATTTTTTTTTTTTTCTACACAAAATAAGAATAAAATTAATTCCATTAATCCTGTTCATAAGAAACAGTAATAGACTGTTAATACGAAGCTTATTCAAGCCGGGTTACACTTAAGCTTCTAGCTGATTCAGTATTACAGCATAATTCCCCAAGTTTCTTTGTAGCTGCTCTTCACTCAACTCTTGATTTACTATAACGACATCAACTTCTACTTAAGCCCTCAGCCAGCCCGAATGGATGAACCACTTCAAAAAAAAAAAAAAACTTGGGTATCCATTTCCCTTCAAAAAAAATGCTTCAATCAAGGAAAAAACAGTAGAGAAGGATACATGAAAATACATATAGCCAACAGGAGTTTATAGATATAAGCTTGTCTATGCTTTGAAACAATGAAAAGGAAAATATTCGGTGTTTCCTCTTGGAAGAGAGCTGCTGACCAAAACTGAAGGTGAAGAGAGGGAAACGTGAATGAATGAATGAATGAATGAATGAAGGGATGGATGAATGATCTGATAAACGAAGCATCTTTGGCGCATACACCAGTCAGGAATATAATTAAAGCAGGCCTATACAGTTAGGACAAGAATCATTAGGCAGAAACAGCAAGGCACCAGTGCTGGACTAGTGGAGTTCCTCTGTGCAATTCCACTCCAAAGCCTCCTTGTGTTAACGAAGACAACATTAAAAAAAAGAACGAAGGCTATCTTATTCTATTGCTTGTATCAGAGTATTTTGCTTCTTCAGTGTCTTATTTGTTGTATTCAGAGAGTACTTGTCTTCTTCTTCCAAATCACCAGTGACTTAAGAAACGCCATCACCTGGATCATTCACAGTCAGTGGCATAATTAATTTCAAAAATCGAACCAAGAATTAAAGGTGGAAAAGGCAGCCTAGTAACCAACGCGGTTGAATAAACACAAATCCAGACACTCGTTTGACAATAACATGCGGCACAAAATTAATTGGAAAAGAGAAAACAGAGCTGTCAAATGCCATTCTATTTCCCACTCTGCGGCCAAATTTCCTTTGACATTTCCTCAGAAGAACAAATTGACTCTTTTTCTCTGTGTGTGTGTGTATGTGTGTGTGTGTGTGCGTGTGTATCTGTCACAGCATCAAGCATCTCAGATCTTAGAAAGGAAAAAGTTAACCTGTACCTCTTGCGGGTCTCTCAGGGAGAAAAATGCATTACTCTCCTTGGGCACAGATGATACTAAAATGCCACATCCGCGATTTACCTCTCTCAGAACCTGTTGTAAACCAATGAAGTTGGTTCTGTTAATATATTTTAACACATAAAGTAACTCTCAAGACTGTCAAATGTTATCATGATTTATGTCTTACCTTGAATGCATCTTCATCTGTCTTGTCATCTCCAACATAAACGGGGAGCACATCATCACAATTGCTAAGCCCTAAATTATTTGTTGTTGTCAATTAAAATTTTGTCACACAGAAAACAACATATACTCATAACAGAAAAAAGAAAAAAAAAGGACACAACAGAAAACATACTTACCAAGTGATTCAAGCAGAAATGTAACAGCTTTGCCCTTATCCCAGTTTATCACAGGCCGAACCTCTAAAACCTAATTACAAAAAAATTTTATATTATTAATAAACACAAAAAAAATTAACATCCCTATACAACAATCCATGAGCAGAAAATCAGTGAAAATTAATGACAAGAGAATCATGTTGTCTATAAAGATAACCTTCCGCCCATGAGTCAATCGTAGGCGAGGGTAGTTTCTGATGACATCATGGACACACTGTGCAACTGTTGCCCAACTCTGAAAATAAATTTGAGAAAGTCTAAAGTTAATAAATTATGTTAGGAAAATATACATGCTATTGAGAATCATTACCAAAAGATAAATAAAGGCTCCTAATACTGAGGAAAAATACTTCACCTTCTCATCTACGTTGCGGTAATGGACGGAGAGACAAAACTTATTGTTTTCAACTTTTGCTCCTTCAATTTCTCTGGTGATATTGACAAGTGAGTTAAAAACCTGCGATGAATAAGAATTCTACTTTAGAAAAGAGAGGAAACGGTCTAGGGGTTGAAGTAGGCCACTTTGAAGACATTTACAAACCTCATCAATCATAGGTAAGAATTCGATAGCAGGCTGGAATAAATTAACCTCCTTGCCCTGTGCATTAAAGAGAAACAAAATTATAAAATAACTTAAGAAAAATAGGAGAGAAACACAAGGAATATGTAAAAATATAGAGACCTTTTTATTAGTAGATCTAATGCAGTTAGGATCATCATCGGAAGATTGCCTAACAGGACCCACGATGTCCATTCCATGACTTCCCGCGTAATGGAGATCTGTTAGTCCGACAAACTCGTATACCTGAATAAACAAGGACATAGAACAACAAAAGATAAAAATTAAAACACGACAGAGAGACAATGAAACACATAACTATAGTAAATATTGTCAAGGAGGCAATCTGATGCGTATCTAAGTAAAACAACGCCTAGGAAGCTGTCAAAATGATTTAAACGCTTGGTCCTCAAATCACCTTGTCACGACTTCTTCCACTAATTATTGCTGTCGGGAAGCATTTTGCCACTTTTTCTACAACAGCTCGCATCTGAATAAAAGGCTTTGGTTAGCGTATTATTAATACAGAAGAAAGGAAAACTAAGAATTCTTACTAAAAAATTCAAAAATGGTTCTTCAGACAAGCCATTCATACATCGTCAGACATAAAGGCATAATCTGGGTTGTCCACAATTGGTGAAAGAGTCCCATCATAATCCAGAAACAATGCTATTCTCTTGCCTTTTGCAAAATTTGTAATTTGCTCAAAAGATATAAGAGCAGAGGGATATTTAACCTGTAAAACCAGAGGGTGAAGTACATAAGCAGATCAGTAACCCATCCAGCGGTATCAAAATTAAGTTCAGACAAATAAAAGAGAAAACTACCATCCATGCACGATATGCAACATCTGTATCAGCTGATTCAAGCTCACTGTTGAAATCCCTGGTTTTCTTATGAGGAGGTGATGAGGAGTTCATAGCATCCAGCCAGCTGCTGGCACGAACATCATCAAGAAATCCAGTTTTTTTCCAAGGAACAGTTGGAAATAGATTTGGAGGAAACACTGCTGCTGATAGAATGGAAGGTGCTCCAAATCTTGACTTGCATATCGGCACAGGATCAGCAAGAACAGGAGCTGTGTGATTCGATTTCAGGTCCATTGGATCCAGCTTCTTATCACTACTTATAATGTAAAAGTTAATATTCCTTTAGCAAAATTCTCAAGAAACAAATCCGGACATCCAATCTCAGATATTCTATTCAACCAACCCTTTTATCAACAAACAACCACCTCTTCAAAGTTTTCTGGTTACTGCTGTTCAGCAAGCAGTCCATCAAGCGTAAGGGCCCTGAACACTGACATCAAAAGAAAGTGTTAAAACTGATAAAATGAAGTTCGAGATTATAATATTTTTCAGAAGAGAAAGATAGCTCAACTGAACCTGTTCATCTCCCTTTGTTACTCTGCTTAAAACTGATGCAAGTGAACAATATCTGCAAGTCATAGATTTAAGAAAAAAGAAGTATGGTTAATGTACAGATCCAGAATAACATCCATTAAGACTGAAAATGAATAATGGCCAACAAAAACTGAACCAAGAAACAAATTTTACTAATGGATTGATTTTGAAGACAAGAATATAAAATATGCCTCAGCAAACAATTATAAACTATTAACCTTATAAAACCAAAGCACGAGGGGTAGAAGAGGCACAGGAAAACATATATATATATATATATATATATAAAAGATACTAACAGTGTCAAATACATGTTATAGGAATCAATTTGAAGATGAAAATGAACAAAGATGAAACACAAATGAAAACATCAGCTCAGATGAACTAAACCGATCTTGGAAAGGAGGGAGATGTCTTATCAGTTAGAATAGGCTAGTGACATATAACATACAACTTGCTAGCAAGGGAACTTTGTAAGAATGAAAATATTCATAAAAGACATAGAAGCGTTACTAAGAAACGCGATATATTCCATTTTTAAGGACCTTTCACAGCCTTAGAGTCATCGTAAAATTCAGTCTTAATGCTACCAGACAAAGTTAATTTGCCAAGAGCAAAAGTGCTGGACGCTAACGTTTAACAATGACTTGTGTAGATAAAATTTTACATAAAATTCTTCAAAAATATCATGATAAAGTACGTGTCCAGAAACTTCCTGGTTCTGATAATTCAAGACAGATTGTTAACAGTGAATAGTTTCTTATGTAGTCAATCCTAATAATTTTTCTGGTTCAACTGCTACATAATTTAACAACTTTTTTCCCTCAAAAAACAGCCCACTTTTATTTAATTTTGCGAATATCTATATCCTACATTATACTACGTACATGAAAAAAGGAAATAAAGAAGATATAAATTGCAGAACCTAAAAATAGTATAGAAAACTTATGGCTCAATAAAATATACAGGGGATATTTAAAAGCAGAACAAAACATAAAAGATGAGTTCGTAAATATTCGGGCGTATGTGTGTGTGTGAATATATATATATATATATAAAATAAAACTAAAAACAAACTGATGAGTTTATTATCATGCAGAACTACAGCTTCAAGTCTGAATTCCAACACTGTGCTTTGGAAAAAGATTAAATCCAGTACAGTGCAGAATAACTTGAAAAGGATCAGGCCAAGAAGTTACTGACGAGAAGATGAATTTGTGACTAAAGAATCTTAATGCCTCCGATGACAAGAATTATTTGGAAGCAAAAAAATGTCTGATCTGATTTTTTTACCTATATTGTTAGCGTAACATGCATCACAGGATTAAATAATTGATACATGGATTTTTGCTTAAAATGTTCAAATGACTTAATTAGAAAAAAAAAAAAAACTAACTAAATAAACCAGCATTGCTATTTTAATAGCACAGAGTTCATGCAGCTGAAATGAAAAAATAAGCATGCACGATTTGACATCACTAATATCATAGACTTAAAAAAAATGTAAAGAATAATACCAACAGCATGAAATGCTTCGAAATCAAACATCTGTATATGTAGGGAGAAAAGATTGACAATCACCTAAATCATACTCAACTAAGCATGCAAAGGGCAGGAAAGCCACAATGCGCAAAAATATATATATATAAAAGGAAAAAACAAATACACACTGAAAAACGGCATTCATTCTTAAATAAAACTAGCCCACAAAAAAAAAAAAAACTGACCTCTTATACAGGGAAAAAACAAGTAAATGGCAGTTGTCTCAATGAAAAAACTAGGTTACCCCACATTGTGGAGAGGGAAACCAAGTTAAATGCAGCCACACATAACGGGCCTACAATGAAGTATGGGAAAGCTTAAACCAAACTGGACCCCAAGCACATTACAGATTCAGTGATTGAATGAAATCATTATTGGAAACCAAAAATTGAAATTTCAGGTTCCACCATACTTTTGTTGCCATGACACATTCCATCCTATCAGCATCAAAGTTACCGTAAAAAGTATTCAATTACATATCATTGTTTAATCAGTAAGGTTAAGAAAAACAGGCATTTTTTTTTAATTGTTTGAAGATTCAGTTATTGAAAATTATAACTTTGACAAGGCCAATTAGATCATAGCTTGAAGCCGACAGTATAGAAACATTCATATTATAGGTAAAGAGGCTGATAATGCAGCTAGAATTTTATTTTATAAGAAAATATATATATATATGAAAACAACGGGGATATCACATCAGCCTACCCAAACACGGGCAGATAAATTGGAATAGACATTGACAGCATCCGTTATGCGGTTGGGGAAAAAAACTGAAAAAACTGAACCTACCAATCATGTAACGATCAGTAAAAAAAAAAAAAAAAATGTATATATCTATCTTCAAAGAAAACAACAATTGAACCAACCAGAAAATTAGTAAATTGATTTTGACAAAAGTATAAAATAAAATAAAATAAAAAATCTTGAAGAAAACTGAATTTGAAAATTATCACATCCACACAAAATCTTTAAATAGAAAACTGATTTAACTGTTAAAAAATATCCTCTGAAAAGCAGATATTTGCAGATTCATCGGATAAAGACAGCGCAAGAAATTAGTCGAGCTTCGAAGAAGGGTTAGTCAACGAAACAGCATTACGTACAAAAGCGACACTGCTTTTGGAAAAGAATCATAAAACCGCACCTGCTCTAAAAGAGCTCGAAATCAAATAGCAAGGAAGAAACGAAAGAAAACACGAAACAGAAACGCCGCTCGAGAAATACTGGTAACTTGGAGGGCAAAAGCCGCAAAAGAGAACTTTAAAAGAGAGAAAACTAATCAACAAAGTGGTTAATGCACCATTCCCTTATTCAGTAAATGAAAGAACGGCCGAGTAAAATATATAAACAAGAAAAAAAAAACGAAATTGGCAACGCCGTATTTAACTAAACTGCTGGTGTGATTCTACTTTCTCGGCGGCCGAAAAAGAAGCAAAGAAAATGTGAGTTGACAAGATGAGGGAGGGAGAGAGAATAGAAGAAGATTATAATTACCTGAGCAGTAGAAAAAAAGAAATCACAGAGAACGAGATTGAGGATCAAGCTAAAAATCGTATAATATCAAATCGAGGCGAAGGCTTAACTCAGAGGAGAAAAGAGATTAAAATAATGAAGAAAGAAAGGAAAACGCCTCTAGTCGCGGTTGAGTCTTTATAGAGTTTCTGCTTCGACGAAACGTGCTTTACAAAGCAAACTCTCGGTTGTTGAAAATCAGAAAACATAACTGAGAGAGAAAAAAAAAATTAATTTGGATTTCGAACCACAAAATTTAATATTAATGTTTATATTAATAATAAAATTTTCATTTTATTAACTTAAATCATTAAATTTTTATTAATAACAAATTAAATTACATTAATTTTATTAAATAATTCAGTAAGCATATTAATATATATCTATCAAATATTACTTAATAAAATATAAAAAATATGTTATATAAACTGAGTTGATTATTTTATTAAAATTATTAAATAAAATTAATATAAATAATTTAATTAATTAAAAATAAAAATTTAATGATATAATTTAATAAAATTAAAATTTTATAATTCATCTTAAATTTAATATTAAATTAAGTAATTCAAAATGTAAATAAAAAATACAGAAAAATACCATCTCTGGATTTTTCTCACTCCACCTTTTTGTAGGTAAACGTCATGAACGAGTAGATGGGAGCGCATTTTGGGACCGGCGAGGTGCGTGATTTTTTGAGGTATTCTTAAATTATTTACTAGAATCAGGAATTTTTTCTTTATTAGTTAATGTACTTTTTTTTTTTTACTCTACAACTTATTAAAAAATTATCATATATTTTTTTATAATAAAATTAATATATTTTATAAATAGGAGGATAGATATTAAATAAAATAAATAATAAAAAATTAAAAATATATTTTTATTTATGAAATTAAAAAAAATAATCTATTCATAAAAATGAACTCCTTTTTAAGTATACTAAAAATATATGTTTATTTACATAAAATAAACTCTTTTAATTAATAATTTAATTATGATTATAATATCATAATCTCATAATATTTTAATTACAAATATAAAAAAATAATCTTTATAATTTAATTCTATGTAATTAACTAAAAAACTTGATGTTCTTATAAAACCCATCGAATTCTTGTTATTAGTACACTTACATTGAATAAAAAATAATCAACTTTTCTCCGTCCCTATGTTGTTGCCTCTTTCTTATAACTACATTTATTATTTTCTTATTTACAAATAACCAGATTCATCAATTTCTACCAATTTCACAGCAATATTGTTCTATTGTCTCACTTGCTAAATTTAGAAAATTCTCTAACCATGACTATTCTTCAATTTTAGTTTCGAGGCCGAAGAAAAAGGGGTCTGGAGTCGCCGGACAGGTGTCGAGAAAACTTTGCCGCCAATGCGCTTGTGGACACCTGTAATCTAGTCGAGTCTAACGTGGCCACGTTTGAGAGCGGGACCCGGCACGTAAGTGCTGGAAGTGTTGTGAACGTGTCGTCACTTTCGGGCACGGCTCGGAAAAGTCGTCGGTCGGTGACGGTGATTACTTGAATTATGGGCCAAACAAGTGGTCCCACGTGGCAGGCATGGGTCTCCGTGGTACCCACTTCATTTAGGAATCCTTGGCCGCAAGATGAAAACTGATGTGGCAAGAGAAGGACGTCTCAGATTTTTTGTCTTGTGCAGCAATATATGTAACCCACTAAGCTAAACACTGTGTGGCGTTGATTTGGGCCAGTTGTGGCAGGTGTGGGTTTCTAGGTTCGCTCATAAATACAGTCATAAGGGTTAATCTCGTTGTTAGAAGGATTTTTTTTATGAATTAAAGTTTGATTTTTTAAAAAATACATCTTTAAAATCTTATTGTTAAAAAATTAAATATAAACAAAATTTAAAATATCCCCATCATATTATCCCCAAAAAAAAAAAAAACCAATGCAACTGGGTGAAGAGGTTTGAGGTTTTCAAGATGCGGTGGTGGGTGGTCCACGAAGAGATGCAGGCAAGGTTAGGAAAATCGGTACTCGAGAAATGATCGAATCTTCAACAAACTATTTTACGAACCATTCCTAGCAGATCATCAATAGTCTTTTTTTCAATTATATTACGTCAAATTAGCTTTTTATTCCACCTCATATTTAGTAAATTTTTTTTTTTTTACTCTTAGCTGTAATTCACGCGGCTAATCTTATATCTCTCTATCATAAAATCACCACCAACCGCGGCACTTACATAAAACCACCGCCGAACTTTCACTTTGCTAACTGTGGGAAACTAATAGCTAGCCCAACCTCAGCAGAACCTCTTAAAAAAATGGAAAAAGAGGGGGAAAAAGCTTGAAAAAGCAAAATATTTGTTGTAAAAGATTTAACCAAGTGTTGCATCGAAAGCAAACTAATGGAAAACCTAAAATGATAGTGGCTTTGTTATTTTTTTAAATTCTTTAACTAAGCCTAGTGTTTGTCGTGAGAGTTTAAAGCTTGGACTGACCATATTATCGAGCATTTTTTATTTCTTTTTTCTTATTTGTTATTTCCATTTTGAATCTCAAAATTCATCAGCAGTGTAAAACTACTTTGATTTTTTTGGGTCTATCTGAAGGAGGGGAAGAGGGACCGGCGATTGTGGGTGGGGTTGGTAGAAGATGCAGGGGAGGGAGCAAGGGAGATTGACGTTGCAAGAGTGACTGGTTTGGCGGTGGTTTTATGTTAGCCCGGTGGACAGTTTTATGGTTGAGAGAGAGAGAGAGAGAGAGAGGCTGAGTGTTGAGTCAAAGTCGAAAGAAAATACATGAGTTGGAATAAAAAGCTGATTTGGCATAAAATAATTGGATGAGGCTATTGATGATGTGGTAAGAAGAGCTCTAAAATGATTTCTCCGAATCTTCCTTTTCAAGCGCCGTTGTTTGTGGTCTGTTTGACCTCCCAATTGCCATTAAGGAAATAATTGTTTTATTTTATTTTATTTTAAGTAAATATTACTTAATTTTAATGATTTAGATTTTCCAACTCAATACAACAACTTATATGCCAATTCATATGGTAGCAAATTGTTTTTTTTTTTTTTTGGGTTAAAAATAGCGTATAATCATTACAAAATCAAATGGCACTATTAATATTGTTAATTAGTATTAAGAATTTATTTTTTATTTATTAATAAAAACTCACAGCAAAGCATGAATTGACGGACATTGATATTGCAACAAATGTCTTGGTGGTTTCAAAGATTTTCTTTTTTCTTTTTTTAAAACAAAGTAAAAGTCTATGTCTAAGTTAAAATTTTAAATAAATAAATAGTTAATTAAGACTCAAGAAATAATTAGCATTTGGTAAGGAATAGTTTCTTGGAGGAAACGTCAAGAGATTGGAAGGGCGGTGGGAGGCATTGACTTTTTTTGGGGGGGGGGTTGCTTTCTTGTTTTTCTGGAAGGATTTTCTTTATTTTCAAAAGTCACCAGTGTTCTTCGCATCAAAGTCTTAACAATTAAATCGAGGGAAGTCATGAGGAAATTTCTAATCTAAAAATAAGGAATTACAGCTCACCAAACCCTACGACCAATGCCAATGGACCACCACTAAGTCCTTGTCCATCTGCCTCAAGCCAAAAAAAAAAAAAAATGACGAAAATCATGTATTCCCACGTTGTATTTTTTTCCCTAGTGAATTAAAGATTCTTTGTCCAATGATCGACGTACTGCATTGGTTACCTTCTTAATTGCAATTTTTTTGCTTATTACACTGGTAATGATCAGTTTTGTATCTCCACCAAATCCCAAATTTTATTTCATTAACTCTATAAACTTAAATAATATTTTTCTAACGTAAAGTAATCGTCTTTGTTTGACTTGGACTAGCATACCTTTGTTTATTATTGTGGAATCCGAACTAAATCTTCCAACCTAAACAAAAAGGTAGCTTCTTCATCCAACACAAAAACCAAATATTTGATTATAGAAACTTAAGCACGTCGCTGTCAATACTCTTTTAGGAAGAAAGAAGGCTACAAACCCAATACAGGAATTCTAAAAAGTATATTATTCAACGCGTGTGATTAATTTGATTTTCAGGCATTAAAATTTCGCTACAGTATACTTTCCAGGTTGCTTCCTGAACTAGAAATTTAATGTCCAACTTTAAAACCTGATTTTGTCTTTGCTGTTATGTCTATGTTTAGGCCAAAAGTAATAATAAAAGGGCTTTAATATAATTAGGTTTAGTAGCAGTAGGTGTGGGTAGGTGTAAGTTTTATGGTGAT
>JBBYHO010538086.1:0-56232 GCA_038382025.1 Adansonia gregorii | reverse complement strand
ATCTCCACTCTTTTAACGATTGGGTACCACAAATTCAATCTACTCATTGGGATAAATGAATTGATGCCTTGGTTTCATGAGAAAAAATTTTGTTTCTGCCATTTTTAGAATTAAACTTCATTTTTTTAATTAGGATAAACACGAATTCACATAGTAATCACCATTCTTTTAATGATTAGGTGCCATAAATTCCGTCTACTCATTGGGATAAATGAATTGATGCTTTGGTTTCATAAGAGAAACTTCTCTCTGTGCCATCTTTAGAATTAAATTTCATTTTTCAAATGGGATAAACACGAATTCACATAATAATCTCTATTCCTTTAATCATCGGGCACCACAAATTCATTCTACTTATTGGGATAAATGAATTAATGCTTTGGAGTCATAAGAAAAGCTTCACTTTCCACCATCCTTTAGAATCAAAGTTCATCTATCGATTGGGGTAAACATGAATTCACGTAATAATCTCCATTCTTTTAACGATTGGGCACCCTAATTGGTTTCACAAGAAAAGCTTTCTTTCTACCTTTTCTAGAATTAAAGTTCATCTTTCAATTGGGATAATGATGAATTCACATAATAATCTCTATTTTTTAATGATTTAGCACCATAAATTCATTCTACTTATTGGGATAAATGAATTGATGCTTTATTTCATAAGAAAAACTTCTCTTTGTGTCATTTCTAGAATTAAAGTTCAATTTTTGATTGGGATAAACACGGATTCACATAATAATCTACTTTCTTTTAATGGTTGGGCACCACAAATTCATTCTACCCATTAGGATAAATGTATTCATGCTTTGGTTTCACAAGGAAAGCTTTTTTTCTACCTCTTTTAGAATTAAAGTTCATCTTTCAATGGAGATAAACACGGATTCATATAATAATGTCCTTTCTTTTAATGATTGGGCACCATAAATTAATTTTACTCATTGGGATAAATGAATTGATGCTTTCGTTTCATAAGAAAAACTTCTCTTTTTGCCCATTTTAAAACTAAAGTTCATTTTTCAATGGGAATAAACATGGATTCGCATAACAATCTCTATTCTTTTAATGATTGGGCACCACAAATTCATTCTATTTATTAAGATAAATGAATTGATGCTTTGGTTTCACAGGAAAAGCTTTCTTTCTACCTATTTTAGAATTAAAGTTCATCTTTCAATTGGGGGAAACACGGATTCACATAACAATATCCTTTCTTTTAATGATTAGGCACCATAAATTCATTATACTCATTAGGATAAATGAATTGAGGCTTTGGTTTAACAAGAAAAACTTCTCTTTGTGCCTTTTTTAGAACTAAAGTTTTTTTTTCAGTTCGGATAAATATGAATTCAAATAATAATCTCCATTCTTTTAATGATTGGGCACCACAAATTCCTTCCACCCATTGGGGTAAATGAATTGATGCTTTGGTTTCAAAAGAAAAAATTTTCCTTCTACCTTTTTGTAGAATTAAATTCATCTTTCAATTAGGATAAACATGGATTCACATAGTAATCTTCTTTCTTTTAATGATTGGGTACCACAAATTCATTCTACTCATTGGGATAAACGAATTGATACTTTGGTTTCATAGGAAAAACTTTTCTTTCTGCCTTTTTATGAATTAAAGTTCTTATTTCAACTGAGATAAACACAGATTCACATAATAATATCCTTTCTTTTAGTGATTGGGCACCACAAATTTATTCCGCTCGTTAGGATAAATGAGTGGATGCTTTGGTTTCATTAGAAAAACTTCTCATTGTGCCATTTTTAGAATTAAAGTTCTTTTTTCAATTAGGATAAACATGGACTCACATTACAATCTCCACTCTTTAATGATTGGGTACCACAAATTCATTCTACTCATTGGAATAAATGAATGGATGCTTTGGTTTCATAAGAAAAACTTCTCTTTGTGCCATTTTTTTAAATTAAAGTTCATTTTTCAATTGGGATAAACAAGAATTCACATAATAATCTCTATTTTTTAATGATTGGGCATAGTAAATTCATTCTACTCATTGGGATCAATGAATTGATGCTTTGGTTTCATAACAAAAACTTCTCCTGGTGCCATTTTTAAAGTTAAAATTCATTTTTCAATTGGGATAAACATGGATTCACATAATAATCTCCTTTCTTTAAATGATTGGGCACCATAAATTCTTTCTACTCATTGGGATAAATGAATGATACTTCGGTTTCATAAGAAAAACTTGTTTTTGTGCCATTTTTAGAATTAAAGTTCATTTTTCAATTGGCATAAACACGAATTCATAAAATAATCTCCATTCTTTTAATGATTGGGTACCATAAATTCATTCTACTCATTGGGGTAATTGAATTGATGCTTTGGTTTTGCAAGAAAAAACTTTTCTTTCTACTTTTTCTTTAAATTAAAGTTCATATTCCAATTAGGATAAACATAGATTTACAAAATAATCTCTTTTCTTTTAATGGTTGGGCTCCGCAAACTCATTTTACTTATTGAGATAAATGAATTGATGCTTTGGTTGCATAAAAAAAACTTTTCTTCCTACCTTTGTTTAAATTAAAGTTCATTTTTCAATTGGGATAAACTTGAATTCATATAATAATCTCTATTTTTTAAGGATTGGGCACCATAAATGCATTCTACTAACTGGGATATATGAATTGATGCTTTGGTTTTAGAAAAAAACTTCTATTTATGCCATTTTTAGAATTAAAGTTTATTTTTCAATTGGGATCCACATGGATTCACAAAACAATCTACATTCTTTTAATGATTGGGCACCATAAATTCATTGTACTCAATGGGATAAATGAATTGATGCTTTGGTTTCATAAGAAAAACTTCACTTTCCGCTATTTTTCAAAATCAAAGTTCATCGATCAACTGGGGTAAAAATGAATTCACGTAATAATCTCCATTCTTTGAATGATTAGGCACCCCAAATTCATTCTACTCTCCGTGATAAATGAATAAATGCTTTGGTTTCACAAGAAAAACTTTTCTATCTACCTTTTTTAGAATTCAAGTTTATTTTTCAATTGGGATCAACACGGATTCACAAACTAATCTGCTTTCTTTTAATGATTTAGCACCATAAATTCATTCAACTCATTGGGATAAATGAATTGATGCCTTGATTTCACAAGAAAAACTTCTTTTTGTGCCATTTTTGGAATTAAAGCTCGTTTTTCACTTGAGATACACACAAATTCACGTAATAATCTCTATTCTTTTAATGATTGGGTACCATAAATTCATTCTACTCATTGGGATAAATGAATTGACGCTTTGGTTTCACAAGAAAAACTTTTCTTTCTACCTTTTAGAATTGAAGTTCATCTTTCAATTGGGATAAACACGGATTCACAGAATAATCTCCTTCCTTTTAATGATTGGGCACCATAATCTTTCTACTCATTGGGATAAATGAATTGATGCTTCAGTTTCATAAAAAAAACTTCTTTTTATGCCATTTTTAGAATTAAAGTTCATTTTTCAATTGGGATAAACACGAATTCATATTATAATCTCCATTCTTTTAATTATTGGGCACCATAAATTCATTCTACTCATTGGGGTAAGTGAATTAAAGCTTTGGCTTCACAAGAAAAACTTTTCTTTCTACCTTTTTTTTGAATTAAAATTCATTTTCCAATTAGGATAAACATAGATTCAAAGAATAATCTCTTTTCTTTTAGTGGCTGGGCTCCGCAAACTCATTCTACTTATTGGGATAAATGAATTGATGCTTTGGTTGCATAAAAAAAACTTTTCTTTCTACCTTTTTTTGAATTTAAGTTTGTTTTTCAATTGGGATAAACTTGAATTCATATAATAATCTCTATTCTTTTAAGGATTAGGCACTATAAATTCATTCTAATAATCGGGATAAATGAATTGATGCTTTGGTTTCATAAAGAAACTTCTATTTGTGCCTTTTTTAGAATTAAAGTTCATTTCTCAATTGGGATAAACACGGATTCACTAAACAATCTCCATTGTTTTAATAATTGGGTGCCACAAATTCATTCTACTCATTAGGATAAATGAATTGATGCTTTGGTTTCATAAGAAAAACTTCATTTTTTGCCATTTTTCAGAATCAAAGTTCATCTATCAATTGGCATATCTGTGAATTCATATAATAATCTCCATTCTTTTAACGATTGGACACCATAAATTCATTCTACTCATTGGGATAAATGAATTGATGCCTTGGTTTCATAAGAACACTTCTCTTTATGCCATTTTTAGAATTAAAGTTCATTTCTCACTTGGGATACACACGAATTCACATAATAATCTCTATTCTTTTAATGACTGGGCACCCCAAATTCATTCTACTTATTAGGATAAATGAATTGATGCTTTGGTTTCATAAGAAAAACTTTTCTTTCCACCTTTCTTAGAATTAAAGTTCATCTTCCAATTGGGATAAGCACAGATTCACAGAATAATCTCTTTTCTTTTAATGATTGGGCACCATAAATTCATTCCACTCATTAGGATAATGAATTGATGCTTTGGTTTCATGAGAAAATCATTTCGTTCTACCTTTTTTAGAATTAAAGTTCATCTTTCAATTGGGATTAACACGGATTCACATAACAATTTCCTTTTTTTTAATGACCATAAATTCATTCTACTCATTGGGATAAATGAATTGATGCCTTGGTTTCATCAGAAAAACTTCTCTTTGTTCCATTTTTAGAATTAAAGTTCATTTCTTAATTAGGATACACTCGAATTTACATAATAATCTCCATTCTTTTAATGATAGGGCACCATAAATTCATTCTACTCATTAGGATAAATGAATTGATACCTTGGTTTCATAAGAAAAACTTTCTTTTCTACCTTTTCTAGAATTAAAGTTCGTATTTCAATTAGGATAAACACGGATTCACAAAATAATCTCTTTTCTTTTAAAGATTGGGCACCATAAATTCATTCTACTCGTAGGGATAAATGAATTGATGCTTTGGTTTCATAACAAAAACTTCTCTTTGTGCCATTTTTAGAGTTAAAGTTTGTTTTCCAATTGGGATAAACATGAATTCACATAATAATTGCCATTCTTTTAATAATTGGGCATCGTAAATTTATTCTACTTATTGGGATTTATTCTAATTATTGGGATAAATGAATTAGTGCTTTAGTTTCACAGGAAAAACTATTCTTTCTACGTTTTTTAGTATTAAAGTTCATCTTCTAATTGGGATAAACACAGATTCACATAACAATCTCCTTTCTTTTAATGATTGGGCACCACAAATTCATTTTACTCGTTGGGATAAATGAATTGATGCTTCGTTTCATAAGAAACACTTCTATTTATGCTATTTTTAGAATTAAAGTTCATTTTTCAATTGCGATAAAGACGAATTCGCATAATAATCTTCATTCTTTTAATGATTAGGCATCGCAAATTCATTCTACTCATTAGGATAAATGAATTGATGCTTTGGTTTCATAAGAAAAACCTTTCTTTCTACCTTTTCTAGAATTAAAGTTCATCTTTCAATTAGGATAAATGTGGATTCACATAATAATCTTCTTTCTTTTAGTTATTGGGCACCATAAATTCATTCTACTTATTGGGATAAATGAAGTGATGATTTGGTTTCATAACAAAAACTTCTCTTTAAGCTATTTTTGGAATTAAAGTTCGTTTTTCAATTAGGATAAACACGAATTCACAAATAATCTCTATTCTTTTAATGATTGGGCACCATAAATTCATTCTACTAGTTGGGATAGTTGAATTGATCCTTTAGTTTCATAAGAAAAACTTCTATTTGTGCCACTTTTAGAATTAAAGTTCATTTTTTAATTGCGATAAACACGGATTCACATAATAATCTCCATTCTTTTAATGATTCAAAACCACAAATTCCTTCCACTCATTGGGATAAATGAATTGATGCTTTGGTTTCATAAGAAAAACTTTTCTTTCTAGTTTTTATAGAATTAAAGTTCATCTTTCAATTAGGATAAACATGGGTTCACATAATAATCTCTTTTCTCTTAACCATTGGGCACCACAAATTCATTCCACTTGTTGGGCTAAATGAATTGATGCTTTGGTTTCATAAAAAAATCACTTTCCACCATTCTTTAGAATCAAAGTTCGTTTATCAATTATGGTAAACACTAATTCATGTAACAATCTATATTCTTTTAATGATTGGGCACCCCAAATTCATTCCACTTTTTGGGATAAATGAATTAATGCTTTGATTTCACAAGAAAAACTTTTCTATCTACCTTTTTTAGAATTATAGTTAGTCTTTCAATTAGGCTAAACAAGGATTCACATTATAATCTTCTTTCCTTTAATGATTGGGCACACCAAATTCATTCTACACATTGGGATAAATGATCGGATGCTGTGATTTCATAAGAAAAACTTCTCTTTCTACCATTTTTAGAATTAAGTTTGCTTTCAATTGGGATAAACATGAATTTAGAGTATAATCTCCTTTCTTTTAATGACTGGGCACCATAAATTCATTCTACTTGTTGGGATAAATGAATTGATGCTTGGTTTCATGAGAAAAACTTTTATGTGTGCCATTTTTAGAGTTAAAGTTCATTTTTCAATGGCGATAAACACGAATTCACATAATAATCTTCATTCTTTTAATGATTGGGCACCACAAATTCATTCTACTCATTGGGATAAGTGAATTGATGCTTTGGTTTCATAAGAAAAAAATTTCTTTCTACCTTTTCTAGAATTAAAGTTTATCTTTCAACTAGGATAAACACAGATTCACAAAATAATCTTTTTTCTTTTAATGATTAGGCACCATAAATTCATTCTACTCATTGGGATAAATGAATTGATACTTTGGTTTCATAACAAAAACCTCTATTTGTGCCATTTTTAGAGTTAAAGTTTGTTTTTCAATTGGGATAAACACGAATTCACATAATAATCTTCATTCTTTTAACGATTGGGCACCATAAATTCATTCTACTAGTAGGGATAAATGAATTGATGCTTTGGTTTTATAAGAAAAATTTTTATTTGTGCCACTTTTAGAATTAAAGTTCGTTTTTCGATTGCAATAAGCATAAATTCATATAATAATCTCTATTCATTTAATGATTGGGCACCACAAATTCATTCTATTCATTAGGATAAATGAATTGATGCTTTGGTTTCACAAGAAAAACTTTTCTTTCTACCTTTTCTAGAATTAAAGTTTGTCTTTCAATTAGGATAAACACATATTTAAATAATAATCTCCTTTCTTTTAATGATTACACACCGTAAATTCATTCTACTCCTTGGGATAAATGAATTGATGCTTTGGTTTGATAAAAAAACTTCACTTTCCACCATTTTTTAGGATTAAAGTTTATCTATCAATTATGGTAAACATGAATCCATGTAATAATCTAAATTCTTTTAATGATTGGGTATCCCAAATTCATTCTACTCTTTGGGATAAATGAACTAATACTTTGGTTTCACAAGAAAAAAGTTTTCTATCTACCTTTTTTAGAATTAAAGTTAGTCCTTCAATTAGGCTAAACATGGATTCACATAATAATCTCCTTTCCTTTAATGATTGGGCACCCCAAATTCATTCTACACATTGGGATAAATGACTTGATGTTGTGGTTTCATAAGAAAAGCTTCTCTTTGTGCCATTTTTAGAATTAAAATTCACTTTTCAATTGGGATAAACACGAATTTATAGTATAATCTCTTTTCTTTTAATGATTGGGCACCACAAATTCATTTTACTCATTAAGATAAATGAGTTGATGCTTAGGTTTCATAAGAAAAACTTTACTTCCCATTATTTTTTAGAATCAAAGTTCATCTATCAATTGGGATAAATATGAATTCACGTAATAATCTCTTTTGCTTTCATTATTGGGACCATAAACATGTTCTCCTGATCATGATAAATGATACTGGTGCCTTGGTTTCACAAGAAAAACTTCTTTTTCTACCATTTTTAGAATCAGAGTTCCTCTTTCAATTGGGATACACATGAATTCACAAAATAATCTCTTTTCTTTTAATGATTGGGCACCAAAAATTCTTCCTACTCTTTGGGATAAATGAATTGATGCTTCAGTTTCATGAGAAAAACTTCTCTTTGTGCCAGTTTTAGAATTAAAGTTCATTTTTCAATTGGGATAAATACAAATGCACATAATAATCTCCATTCTTTTCATGATTGGGCACCATAATTTTATTCTACTTATTGGGATAAGGGAATTGATGCTTTGGCTTCACAAGAAAAACTTTTCTTTCTACCTTTTTTTTGAATTAAAGTTCATCCTTTAATGATTAGGATAAACAAGGATTCACAGAATAATCCCCTTTCTTTTAATACTCATTGGGATAAATGAATTGATGCTTTGGTTGCATAAGAAAAACTTTTCTTTCTCCCTTTTTTTGAATTAAAGTTCATTTTTCAATTGGGATAAACTTGAATTCACATAATAAGCTCCATTCTTTTAAGGATTGGGCACCATAAATTCATTCTACTAACTGGGATAAATGAATTGATGCTTTGGTTTCATAAAAAAAACTTCTACTTGTGCCATTTTTAGAATTAAAGTTTATTTTTCAGTTGGGATAAACACGGATTCACAAAACAATCTCCATTCTTTTAATGATTGGGCACCACAAATTCATTCTATTCATTGGGATAGATGAATTCATGCTTTGGTTTCATAAAAAAAACTTCACTTTCCACCATTTTTCAGAATCAAAGTTTGTTTATAAATTAGGGTAAACACGAATTCATGTAATAATCTTCATTCTTTTAATAATTAGGCACCCTAAATTCATTATACTCTTTGTGATAAATGAATAAATGCTTTGGTTTCTTTAAAAAAAAAATTCTTTCTACCTTTTTCAGAATTAAAGTTCATTTTTCAAGTGGGATCAACATAGATTCACATAATAATATGCTTTCTTTTAATGATTGGGCATCACAAATTCATTCTACTCATTGGGATAAATGAATTGATGCCTTAGTTTCATCAGAAAAACTACTCTTTGTCCCATTTTTGGAATTAAAGTTCGTGTCTCAATTGGGATACACATGAAATCACATAGTAATCTCTACTCTTTTAATGACTGGGCACCACAAATTCATTCGACTCATTAAGATAAACGAATTGATGCTTTGGTTTCATAAGAAAAACTTTTCTTTCTACCTTTTTTAGAATTAAAGTTCATCTTTCAATTGGAATAAACATGGATTCACATAATAATCTCTATTCTTTTAATGATTGGGCACCACAAATTGTTTCTACTCATTGAGATAAATGAACATATGCTTCAGTTTCACGAGAAAAATTTCTCTTTGTCCGTTTTTTGAATTAGAGTTCATTTTTCAATTGGGATAAGCATGAATTCACATAATAATCTCCATTTTTTTAATGATTGGGCACTGTAAATTCATTCTACTCATTAGGATAAATGAATTGATGCTTTGGTTTTGCAAGAAAAACTGTTCTTTCTATCTTTTTTAGAATTAAAGTTCATCTACCAATTGAGATAAACACGGATTCACGTAACAATCTCTCTCCTTTTAATGATTGGTCACCACAAATTTATTCTACTCATTGGGATAAATGAATTGATGCTTTGATTTCATAAGAAAAAATTTTCTTTCTACCTTTTCTAGAATTAAAGTTCATCTTTCAACTAGGATAAACATAGATTCACATAATAATCATCTTTCTTTTAATAATTGGGCACCATAAATTCATTTTACCTATTGGGATAAATGAATTAATGCTTTGGTTTCACAAAAAAACTTTTCTTTCAACCTTTTTTAGAATTGAAGTTTGTCTTTCAACTAGGACAAACACAGATTCATAAAATAATCTGTTTTCCTTTAAAGATTTGGCAGCATAAATTCATTCTACTCATTGGTATAAATGAATTGATGCTTTGGTTTCATAAGAAAAACTTCTCTTTTTGCCATTTTTAGAGTTACAGTTCATTTTTTAGTTGTGATAAACACGAATTCATATAATAATCTCCATTAATGATTGGGTACCACAAATTCATTCTACTCATTAGGATAAATAAATGGATGCTTTGGTTTCATAAGAAAGACTTTTCTTTCTACCTTTTTTAGAATTAAAGTTCATCGTTCAACTGGAGAAATATGGATTCACATAGTAATCTCTATTCTTTTAATGATTAGCACCATAAATTCATTCTACTCATTGGGATAAATGAATTGATGTTTGGTTTCACAAAAAAAAAATTTCTTTCCACTTTTTTTGGAACTAAAGTTTATTTTTCAGTTGGGACAAACACGAATTCATGTAATAATATCCTTTCTTTTAATGATTGTGCACCATAAATTCATTCAACTCATTGGGATAAACGAATTGATGCTTTGGTTTCACAAGAAAAACTTTTCTTTCAACCTTTTTTAGAATTAAAGTTTGTCTTCTACTTTTTTTTAATGATTGAGCACCACAAATTCATTCTACCCATTGGGATAAATGTATTGATGCTTTCATTTCGCAAGAAAAAGCTTTTCTTTCTACCTTTTTTAGAATTAAAGTTCGTCTTTCAATTGGGATAAACACGGACTCACATAACAATCTCCTTTCTTTTAATGATTGGGCACCAGAAACTCATTCTACTAATTGGGATAAATGAATTGGTGCTTTCGTTTCATAAGAAAACTTCTTTTTGTGCCATTTTTAGAATTAAAGTTCATTTTTTAATTGGGATAAATAAGAATTCAGATAATAATCTCTATTCCTTTAATGATTGGGCACCACAAATTCATTCTATTCAATGGGATTAAGGAATTGACACTTTGGCTTCACAAGAAGAACTTTTATTTCTACCTTTTTTAAAATTAAAGTTCGTCTTTCGATTGAGATAAACACAGATTCACATAACAATCTCTTTTTCGTTAATGATTGGGCACCACAAATTCATTCTACTCATTGGGATAAATGAGTTGTTGCTTTGGTTTATAAGAAAAACTTCTCCTTGTGCCATTTTTAGAAATAAAGTTCATTTTTTAATTGGAATAAACACGAATTCACATAATAATCTCCATTCTTTTAATGATTGGGCACCATAAATTCATTTTACTAGTTGGGATAACTGAATTGATGCTTCGGTTTCATAAGAAAAACTTCTATTTATGCCATTTTCAGAGTTAAAGTTCATTTTTCAATCACGATAAACATGAATTCACTTAATAATCCCCATTCTTTTAATGATTGGGCACCACAAATTCATTCTACTCATTAGGATAAATTAATTGATGCTTTGGTTTGACAAAAAAACTTTTATTTCTACCATTTATAGAATTGAAGTTCGTCTTTCAATTAGGATAAACACGGATTCACATAATAGTCTCTTTTTTTTTAACAATTTGGCACCACAAATTCATTTTACTTGTTGGGACTAATGAATTGATGCTTTGGTTTCATAAGAAAAGCTTCACTTTCCACCATTTTTTAGAATCAAAGTTCAGCTATCAATTAGGGTAAACACAAATGCACGTAATAATCTATATTCTTTTAATGATTGGGCACCCTAAATTCATTATACTCTTTGGGATAAATGAATTAATGCTTTGGTTTCACAAGAAAAACTTTTCTGTCTACCTTTTTTAGAATTAAAGTTTGTCTTTTAATTAGGATAAACATGGATTCACATAATAATCTCTTTTCCTTTAATGATTGGGCACCCCAAATTCATTCTACACATTGGGATAAGTGACTTGTTGCTGTGGTTTTGCAATAAAAACTTCTCTTCCTGCCATTTTTAGAATTAAAGTTTGTTTTACAATTGGGATAAGTACGGATTCACATAATAATCTTATTTCTTTTAATGATTGGGCACCACAAATTCATTCTACCCATTGAGATAAATGAATTGATGCTTTAGTTTCACAACAGAAGCTTTTTTTCTACCTTTTCCAAAATTAAAGTTTGTCTTTCTATTGGGATAAACATGGATTCACATAATTATATCCTTTCTTTTAATGCTTGGGCACCATAAATTCATTCTACTAATTAGGATAAATGAATAGATGCTTTGGTTTAATAAGAAAAATTTCTTTTTATGCCATTTTTAAAATTAAAGTTTATTTTTCAATTGGGATAAACACGTATTCACATAATAATCTCTTTTCTTTTAATGATTAGGAACCATTAATTCATTCTACTAATTAGGATAAACGAATCAATGCTTTGGTTTTTCAAGAAAAGCTTTCTTTCTACCTTTTTTAGAATTAAAGTTCAAGTTTAAATTGAGATGAACATGGACTCACATAGTAATCTCCTTTCCTTTAATGATTGGGCACCATAAATTCATTCTACTTATTGGGATAAAAGAATTGATGCTTTGGTTTCATAAGAAAAACTTCCCTTTGTGCCATTTTTAGAATTAAAGTTCATTTTTCAATTGGGATAAACACGAATTCACATAATAGTATCATTTCTTTTAATGATTGGGCACCACACATTCATTCTACTCTTTAGGATAAATGAATTGATGCTTTGGTTTCATAAGAAAAACTTTTCTTTGTGTTATTTTTTGAATTAAAGTTCATTTTTCAATTGGGATAAACACAGATTCACATAATAATCGACTTTTTTTTAATGATTGGGCACCACTAATTCATTCTACCCGTTAGGATAAATGTATTGATGCTTTGATTTTACAAAAGGCTTCTCTTTTTACCTTTTTTAGAATTAAAGTTCGTCTTTCAATTGGGCTAAATGCGGACTCACATAATAATTTCCTTTCTGTTAATGATTGGGCACCACAAATTCATTCTACTCATTTTGATAAATGATTTGATGCTTTGGTTTTATAAGAGAAACTTTTCTTTCTACCATTTTTAGAATTAAATTTAATTTTTCAATTAGGTATGGATTCACATAATAATCTCTTTTCTTTCAACGATTGGGCGCCATAAATTTATTCTACTAGTTTGGATAAATGAATCGATGCTTTGGTTTCACACGGAAAGCTTTTTTTCTACCTTTTTTGGAATTAAAGTTCATCTTTCAATTGAGATAAACATGGAGTCACATAAAAATCTCCTTTTCTTTAATGATTGGGCACCACAAATTCATTCTATACTTTAGGATAAAAGAATTGATGCTTTGGTTTTATAAGAAAAACTTCTCTTTGTGTTATTTTTAGAATTAAAATGCATTTTTTAATTGGGAAAAGCAAGAATTCACATGATAATCTTCATTCTTTTAATGATTGGGCTCCACAAAAAGGGTAAAGACAAATTCTCATAATAATCTATTTTCTTTTAATGATTGGGAACCACTAATTCATTTTACTCATTAGGATAAATGAATTGATGCTCTGGTTTCACATGAAAAGCTTTCTTTCTACCTATATTAGAGTTAAAGTTCATCTCAATTAAGATAAACACAGGTGCACATAATAATATCCTTTCTTTTAATGAGCGGGCATCATAAATCACTCTACTCATTGGGATAAATGAATTGATGCTTCGGTTTCATAAGAAAAACTTAATTTTGTGCCATTTTTAGAATTAAAGTTCACTTTTCAATTGGAATAAATGCGGATTCACATAATAATCTTTATTCTTTTAATGATTGGGCACCACAAATTCAAGCTACTCATTGAGATAAATGAATTGATACTTTGGTTTCATAAGAAAACTTTTCTTTCAACCTTTTTTAGAATGAAAGTTCATCTTCGAATTAGGATAAACACGGATTCACATAATAATCTCAATTCTTTTAACGATTGGCACCACAAATTCATTCTACTCATTGGGATAAATTAATTTATGCTTCGAATTTAGAAGAAAGACTTTTGTTTATGCCATTTTTAGAATTAAAGTTCAACTTTCAATTGGGATAAACACTAATTCACATAATAATCTATTTTCCTTTAATTATCGGGCACCATAAATTCATTCTACTTATTGGGTTAAATGTATTGATTTTTTGGTTTCATAAGAAAACCTTTCTTTCTACTTTATTAAGAATTAAAGTTCATTTTTCAATTGGGATAAACGCAGACTCTCATAATAATCTCTTTTCTTTTATGGATTGGGCACCATAAATTCATACTACCATTGAGATAAATGAATTGATGCCTTGGTTTCACAAGAAAAGCTTTCTTTCTACTATTTTAAAATTAAAGTTCATCTTTCAATTGGGATAAACATGGATTCAAGTAATAATATCCATTCTTTTAATGATTAGGCACCACAAATTCATTCTACTTATTGGGATAAATGAATTGATGCTTTTATTTCATAAGAAAACTTCTCTTTTTGCCATTTTTAGACCTAAAGTTCACCTTTCAACTGGGATAAATGCGGATTCAAAAATTCATTCCACTCATTGGGATAAATGAATTGATGCTTTGGTTTCTTAAGAAAAACTTCTCTTTGTGCCATTTTTAGAATTAACGTTCGGTTTTCAATTGGGATAAACATCAATTCACATAATAATTTGCTTTCTTTTAATGATTGGGCACCCCAAATTCATTCTACCAATTGGGACAAATGTATTAATGCTTTGGTTGCACAAGTAAAGCTTTTCTTTCTACCTTATTTAGAATTAAAGTTTGTCTTTCAATTAGGATAAACACAGACTCGCATAATAATCTTATTTCTTTTAATGATTGGGCACCATAAATTCATTCTACTTATTGGGATAACTAAATTAATGGTTTGGTTTCATAAGAAAAACTTCTCTTTAAGCCATTTTTAGAATTAGAGTTCGTTTTTCAATTAAGATAAACAAGAATTCACATAATAATCTCCTTTCTTATAATGATTGGGCACCACAAATTCATTCTACTCTTTGGGATAAATGAATTTATGCTTTTGTTTTCATAAGAAAACTTTCTTTCCATTTATTTTAGAATTAAAGTTTATCTTTCAATTGGGAAAAACACGAATTCGCGTAATAATCTTTTTTCCTTTAATGATTAGGCACCAGAAATTCATTCTACTCATTGGGATAAATGAAGTGATGCTTTAGCTTCACAAGAAAAGCTTTTTTTCTACCTATATTAGAATTAGTGTTTGTTTTTCAATTGGGATAAACATGGGTTCATATAATACTATGCTTTTTTTAATAAGTGGGCACCATAAATTCATTCTACTCATTGGGATAAATGAATTGATGCTTTGGTTCAATAAGAAAAACTTCTTTTCGTGCCATTTTTAGAATTAGAGCTCGATTTTGAATTGGGATAAACATGAATTCTCATAATAATCTCTTTTCCTTTAATGATTGGGCACCACAAATTCATTCTACTCATTGGGATAAATGAATTGATGCTTTGGTTTCACAAGAAAATCTTTCTTTCTACCTATATTAGAATGAAAGTTCGTCTTTCAATTAGGAGAAACATCGGTTCACATAATAATATCCTTTCTTTTAAAGAGTGGGCACCATAAATTTATTCTACTCATTCGGAGAAATGAGTTGATGCTTTGGTTTCATAAGAAAAACTTCTCTTTGTACCACTTTTAGAATTAAAGTTAGCTTGTCAATTGGGATAAATGCGGATTCACATAATAATCTCCATTCTTTTAATGATTGGGCACCAAAAATTCATTATACTTATTGCGATAAATGAATTGATGCTTTGGTTTCACCAGAAAAACTTTTCTTTCAACCTTTTTTAGAATAAATGTTCGTCTTCCAATTGGAATAAATATGGATTCACATAATAATTTCCATTCTTTTAACGATTGGGCACCATAAATTCATTCTACTTATTGGGATAAATGAATTGATCCCTTGGATTCATAAAAAAAACTTCCCTTTGTGCCATTTTTAGAACTAAAGTTCGACTTTCAATTAGGATAAACACAAATTTACATAGTAATCTGCTTTCCTTTAATTATTGGGCACCATAAGTTCATTCTACTCATTGGGTTAAATATATTGATGCTTTTGTTTCATAAGAAAATCTTTCTTTCTACCTTATTTAGAATTCAAGTTTATCTTTCAGATGGGATAAACACGGACTCACATAATAATCTCTTTTCTTTTAAGGATTGGGCACCACAAATTCATTGTACTTATTGAGATAAATGAATTAATACTTTGGTTTCATAAGAAAAACTTTCTTTCTATCTATTTTAGAATTAAAGTTCATCTTTCAGTTAGGATAAACATAGATTTAAGTAACAATATCCTTTCTATTAATGATTGGGCACCATAAATTCATTCTACTCATTGGGATAAATGAATTGATGCTTTGGTTTCATAAGAAAACTTCTCTTTGTGCCATTTTTAGAACTAAAGTTCACTTTCCAAATGGGATAAATGTCGATTCACAAATTCATTCCACTCATTGGGATAAATGAATTGATGCTTTTGTTTCTTGAGAAAAATTTCTCTTTGTGCCATTTTTAGAATTAAAGTTCAATTTTTAATTATGATAAACATGAATTCACATAATAATCTGCCTTCTTTTAATTATTGGGCACCACGAATTCATTCTACCCATTAGGATAAATGTATTGATGCTTTGGTTTCACAAGTAAAACTTTTGTTTTTGCATTATTTAGAATTAAAGTTCGTCTTTCAATTCGGATAAACATAGAATTGCATAATAATCTCCTTTCTTTTAATGATTGGGCGCCACAAACTCACCCTATTTATTAGGATAACTGAATTAACGGCTTGGTTCCATAAGAAAGACTTTTTTTGGTGCCATTTTTAGAATGAAAGCTCATTTTTTAATGGGGAAAAATAAGAATTCATAGAATAATCTCCTTTCTTTTAATGATTGGGCACCACAAATTCATTCTACTCATTGGGATAAATGAATTGATGCTTTGGTTTCATAAGAAAACTTTCTGTCTACCAATTTTAGAATTAAAGTTCATCTCTTAATTGGGATAAACATGGATTCACATAATAATATCCTTTCTTTTAATGATTGGGCACCATAAATTCATTCTACTTATTGGGATAAATGAATTGATGCTTTGGTTTTGCAAGAAAAGCTTTTCTTTCTACCTTTTTTAGAATTAATGTTTGTTTTTCAATTAGGATAAACACAAATTCACATAATAATCTCCTTTCCTTTAATGATTGGACACCACAAATTCATTCTACTCATTAGGATAAATGAATTAATCTTTGGTTTCACAAGAAAAGCTTTCTTTCTACCTATTTCAGAATTAAAGTTTATCATTCAATTGAAGTAAACACAGATTTAAGTAATAATATCTTTTCTTTTAATGATTGAGCACCACAAATTCATTCCACTCATTGGGATAAATGAATTGATGCTTTGGTTTCACAAGAAAACTTCTCTTTGTGCCATTTTTAGAACTAAAGTTCACTTTTCAACTGGGATAAACGTGGATTCACAAATTCATTCTACTCATTTGGATGAATGAATTCAAACTTCGGTTACTTTAGAAAAACTTCTCTTTGTGCCATTTTTAGAATTAAAGTTTGGTTTTCAATTAGGATAAACATGAATTCACATAATAATCTCCTTTCTTTCAATTGTTAGGCTCCATAAATTTATTCTAGCCATTGGGATAAATGTCTTGATGCTTTGGTTTCACAAGTAAAGCTTTTCTTTCTACCTTATTTAGACTTAAAATTCATCTTTCAATTGGGATAAACACGGATTCACATAATAATCTTCATTCTTTTAATGATTGGGCACCACAAATTCATTCTACTCATTGGGGTAACTAAATTAATGGTTTGGTTTCATAAAAAAAATGTCTCTTCATGCCATTTTTAGAATTAAAGTTCGTTTTTAATTAGGATAAACAAGATTTCACCTAATAATCTTCTTTCTTTTAATGATTAGTCACAACAAATTCATTCTACTCATTGGGATAAATGAATTGATGCTTTGGTTTTGCAAGAAAAGCTTTTGTCTCTACAAAAATGAATTAATGCTTTGGTTTCGCAAGACAAGCTTTCCTCTCTACCTTTTTTAGAATTAAATTTTATCTTTCAACTACGATAAACATGAATTCACATAATAATCTACTTTCTTTTAATGATTAAGCACCATAAATTCATTCTGCCCATTGGAATAAATGTATTAATGCTTTAGTTTCACAAGAAAAGCTTTTCTTTCTACCTTTTTTAGAATTAAAGTTCATTTTTCACATGGAATAAACACGGATTCATATAATAAATCCTTTCTTTTAATGATTTGGCATAACAAATTCATTCTATTCATTAGCATATATGAATTGATGCTTTGTTTCACAAGAAAAGCTTTCTTTCTACCTATTTTAGAATTAAAGTTCGTCTTTCAATTAGGATACATGGATTCACATAATAAATCCATTCTTTTAATGATTAGGCACCATAAATTCATTCTACTCTCAGGGATAAATAAATTGAAGCTCTGGTTTCATAAGACAAACTTTACATTGCGACATTTTTAGAGTTGAATTTCATTTTTCAATTGAGATAAACAAAAATTCTCATAATTATCTCCTTTCTTTTAATGATTGGGCACCATAAATTCATTCTACTCATTGAGATAAATCAAATGATGCTTTGGTTTCACAAGAAAAACTTTCTTTCTACCTTATTTAGAATTAAAGTTCGTCTTTCAATTGGAATAAACAAAGACTCACATAATAATCTCTTTTCTTTTAATGATTGGGGACCCTAAATTCATTCTACCTATTAGGATAAATGAATTTATGCTTTGGTTTCACAAGAAAAGCTTTTTTTCTACCTATTTTAGAAGTAAAGTTCATCTTTCAATTAGGATAAACACAGATTCACGTAATAATATCCTTTTTTTAATGATTGGGCACCACAAATTCATTCTATTTATTAAGACAAATGAGTTGATGCTTTGGTTTTGCAAGAAAAGCTTTTCTTTCTTCATTTTTTAGAATTAAAGTTCATTTTTCAATTAGGATAAACATGAATTCACATAATAATCTTAACTTTTTTAATGATTGGGCATCATAAATTCATTCTACTCATTAGGATAAATGAATTAATGCTTTGGTTTCGCAAGAAAAGCTCTTCTCTTTACCCTTTTTAGAATTAAAGTTCATCTTCCAACTATAATCAACATGAATTAACATAATAATCTGCTTTCTTTTAATGATTAGGCACCATAAATTTATTCTGCCCATTGGGATAAATGTATTGATTCTCTGGTTTCACAAGAAAAGCTTTCTTTCTACCTTATTTAGAATTAAAGTACTTCTTTCCAATGGGTAAACATGAACTCACATAATAATCTCTTTTCTTTTAATGATTGGGCACTACAAGTTTGTTCTACTCATTGGGATAAATGAATTAATGCTTTGCTTTCACAAAAAAAGCTTTCTTTCTACCTATTTTAGAATTAAAGTTCATCTTTCAAATGGGATAAATGCGGATTCATGTAATAATGCGCCACAAATTCATTCTACTCATTGGGATAAATGAATTGATGATTTGGTTTCATAAGAAAAACTTCTTTTGTGCCATTTTTAGAATTAGAATTCACTTTTCAATTAGGATAAACGTAGATATAGATAATAATCTTCATTCTTTTAATGATTGGGCACCACAAATTCATTCTACTCATTAGGATAAATGAACTGATGCTTTGGTTTCAAGAGAAAAACTTTTTTATACCTTTTTTAGAATTAAAGTTCGTCTTTCAATTGGGATAAACATGGATTTACATAATAATCTTCATTCTTTTAATGATTGGGCACCACCAATTCATTCTACTCATTAGGATAAATAAATTGATGCTTTGGTTTCGCATGAAAAGCTTTTCTTTCTACCTTTTTTAGAATTAAAGTTCATTTTTCGATTGGGATAAACACGAATTCACATAATAACCACCATTCTTTTAATGATTGGGCATCATAAATTCATTCTACTCATTGGGATAAATGAATTGATGCTTTGGTTTCGCAAGAAAAGCTTTTCTCTCTATCTTTTTTAGAATTAAAGCTCATCTTTTAACTATGATCAACACGAATTCACATAATAATCTACTTTTTTTTAATAATTAGGCACCACAAATTCATTTTACCCATTGGGATAAATGTATTAATGCTTTGGTTTCACAAGAAAAGCTTTTTTTCTACCTTTTGGGAAATTGAAGTTCATCTTTCAATTAGGATAAACACGGACTCACATAATAATCTCTTTTCTTTTAATGATTGGGCACCACCAATTCACTCTACTCATGGGGATAAATGAATTGATGTTTTGGTTTTATAAGAAAAACTTCTATTTGTGCCATTTTTAGAGTTAAAGTTCATTTTTCAATTGGGTTAAACAAGAATTCACATAATAATCTCCTTTCTTTTAATGATTGGGCATAAAAAAGTCATTTTACTCATTGGGATAAATGAATTGATGCTTTGGTTTCAGAAGAAAAGGTTTCTTTCTACCTGTTTTAGAATTAAAGTTTGTCTTTCAATTGGGATAAACACGGACTCTCATAATAATATCCTTTCTTTTAATGATTGGGCACCATAAATTAATTCTACTCATTGGGATAAATGAATTGATGCTTTGTTTTCATAGGAAAAAAAATCTCCTTGTGCCATTTTTAGAATTAAAGTTTATTTTTTAATTCGGATAAACACGAATTCTCATAGTAATCTCCTTTCTTTTAATGATTAGGCATCGCAAATTCATTCTATTTATTAAGATAAATGATTTGATGCATTGGTTTCATAAGAAAAACTTCTCTTTGCTCCATTTTTAGAATTATAGTTCGTTTTTCAATTGGGATCAACAAGAATTCATAGAATAATCTCTGTTTTATTAATGACTGGGCATAACAAATTAATTCTACACATTGGGACATATGAATTGATGCCTTGGTTTCAGAAGAAAAGCTTCTTTCTGCCTATTTTAGAATTAAAGTTCATCCTTCAATTGGGATAAACATGGATTCACAAAATAATATCTTTTCTTTTAATGATTGGGCACCACAAATTCATTGTACTAATTGGGATAAATGAATTGATGCTTTCGTTTCATAAGAAAAACTTCTCTTTATGCCATTTTTAAAATTAAGTTTATTTTTCAATTAGGATAAACATGAATTCCCATAATAATCTCTCTTCTTTAATTGATTAGGCACCATAATTTCATTCTACTCATTAAGATTAATGAATTGATGCTTTGGTTTCATAAGAAAAACTTCCTTTCGTGCTATTTTTAGAATTAAAGTTTGTTTTTCCATTAGGATAAAAATGAATTCACATAACAATCTGCTTTCTTTGAATGATTAGGCACCACGAATTCATTCTACCCATTGGGATAAATGAATTGATGCTTTGGTTTCACAAGAAAAGCCTTTCTTTCTACCTTTTTTAGAATTAAAGTTTATTTTTCAATTGGGATAAATAATAATTTATATAATAATCTTCTTTCTTTTAAAGATTGGGCACCACAAATTCATTGTACTCATTGGGATAAATGAATTGATGCTTTGGTTTCACAAGTAAAGCTTTCTTTCTACCTATATTAGAATTAAATTTTATCTTTTAATTGGGATAAATATGGATTCACTTAATAATCTCCTTCATTTTAATGATTAGGCACCACAAATTCATTCTACTTATTGGGATTAAGGAGTTGATGCTTTGGTTTCACAAGAAAAGCTTTCTTTCTCTCTATTTTAGAATTAAAGTTCATCTTTCAATTGGGATAAACACGGATTCACATAACAATCTCCTTCCTGTTAAGGATTGGGCACCTCAAATTCATTCTGCTCATTGGGATAAATGAATTGATGCTTTGGTTTCACAAGAAAAGCTTTCTTTCTACCTATATTAGAATTAAAGTTCTTCTTTCAATTAGGATAAACATGGATTCACATAGTAATAACTTTTCTTTTAATGATTGGGCATCATAAATTCATTCTACTCATTAGGATAAATGAATTGATGCTTTGGTTTCATAAGAAAAACTTTTCTGTCTACCTATTTTAGAATTAAAGTTCGTCTGTCAATCGGGATAAACACGAATTCACATAATAATATGCTTTTTTTCAATGATTGGGCACCTCAAATTTATTCTACTCATTGGGATAAATGAATTGATGCTTTGGTTTCATATGAAAAACTTCTTCTTGTACCATTTTTAAAGTTAAATTTTGTTTTTCAATTGGGATAAACATGGACTCACATAATAATCTCCTTTCTTTTAATGATTGGACACCACAAATTCATTCTACTCATTAGGATAAATGAATTGATGCTTTGGTTTCATAAGAAAAACTTCTCTTCATGCCATTTATGGAATTAAAGTTCACTTTTCAACTCGGATAAACAAGAATTCACATAATAATCTTTTTTCCTTTAATTGCGCCACATTGGGATATATGAATTGATGCCTTAGTTTCACAAAAAAATCTTTCTTTCTACCTATGTTAGAATTAAAGTTCGTCCTTTAATTGAGATGAACATGGATTCATAAAATAATACCCTTTCTTTTAATGGTTGGGCACCACAAATTCATTGTACTTATTCAGATAAATGAATTGATGCTTTGGTTTCACAAGAAAAACTTCTGTTTATGCCATTTTAGAATTAAAGTTTATTTTTCAATTGGGATAAACACGAATTCTCATAATAATCTCTTTTCTTTTAATGATTGGGTGCCATAAATTCATTCTACTCAATAAGATAAATGAATTGATGCTTTGGTTTCATAAGAAAAACTTCTCATTATGCTATTTTTAGAATTAAAGTTTATTTTTCAATTGGGATAGAAATGAATTCATATAACAATCTGCTTTCTTTGAATGATTGGACACCACGAATTCATTCTACCCATTGGGATAAATGAATTGATTCTTTGGTTTCATAAGAAAAGCTTTCTTTCTACCTTTTTTAGAATTAAAGTTCATTTTTCAATTGGGATAAACATGACTTCACATAACAACCACTACTCTTGTAATGATTGGGCACCACAAATTTATTCTACTCATTAGGATAAATGAATTGATGCTTTGGTTTCACAAGAAAAGCTTTTCTCTTTACCTTTTTTAGGATTAAAGCTCATCTTTCAATTGTGATCAACACTAATTCACATAATACTCTACTTTTTTTTAATGATTGGGCATGATAAATTCATTCTACCCATTGGGATAAATGTATTGATGCTTTGGTTTCACAAGAAAAGCTTTTCTTGCTACCTTTTTTAGAATTAAAGTTCACCTTTCAATTGGGATAAGCATGGACTCACATAATAATCTTCTTTCTATTAATGATTAGGCACCATAAATTCATTTTAATCATTAGGATGAATGAATTGATGCTTCGGTTTAATAAGAAAATTTTTTTTTGGTATTTTTAGAATTAAAGTTTATTTTTCAATTAGGATAAACAAGAATTCACATAATAATCCCTTTTCTTTTAATGATTGGGCACCACAAATTCATATTACTCATTGGGATAAATGAATTGATGCTTTGGTTTCGCAAGAAAAGCTTTTCTCTTTACATTTTTTAGGATTAAAGTTCATCTTTCAATTGTGATCAACACTAATTCACATAATAATCTGCTTTCTTTTAATGACTGGGCACCATAAATTCATTCTACCCATTGGGATAAATGTTTTGATGCTTTGGTTTCATAAGAAAAGCTTTTCTTTCTATCTTTTTTAGAATTAAAGTTCATCTTTCAATTGGGATAAACATGGACTCACATAATAATCTCCTTTCTTTTAATGATTAGGCACCATAAATTCATTTTACTCATTAGGATGAATGAATTAATGCTTCGATTTCATAAGAAAAAACTTTTCTTTTTGCCATTTTTAGAATTAAAGTTCATTTTTCAGTTGTGACAAACAAGAATTCACATAATAATCCCCTTTCTTTTAATGATTGGGCACTGCAAATTCATTCTACTCATTGGGATAAATGAATTGATGCTTTGGTTTCATAAGAAAAGTTTTCTTTCTGCCTATATTAGAATTAAAGTCCGTCTTTCAATTGGGATAAACATGAATTCACATAATAACCACCACTCTTTTAATGATTGGACACCAAAAATTCATTCTACTCATTAGGATAAATTAATTGAAACTTTGGTTTCATAAGAAAAACTTCTTTTCGCGCCATTTTTAGAATTAAAGTTCATTTTTCAATTGGGGTAAACACGAATTCTTATAATAATCTCCTTTCTTTTAAAGATTGGGCACCAAAAATTCATCCTACTTATTGGGATAAAAGAATTGATGCTTTGACTTCATAAGAAAAGCTTTCTTTCTACCTCATTTAGAATTAAAGTTCGTTCTTAAATTGGGATAAACACGAATTCACATAATAATATCCATTCTTTTAAGGATTGGGCATAACAAATTCATTCTACCCATTAGGATAAATGAATTGATGCTTTGGTTTCATAGGAAAAACTTTTCTTGTTCTTTTTTTTAGAATTAAAGTTCATCTTTTAATTAGGATAAATACGAATTCACTTAATAATCTCCTTCCTTTTAATAATTGGGCACCACAAATTCATTACAATTATTGGGATTAATGAGTTCATACTTTGGTTTCACAAGAAAAGCTTTCTTTCTACCTATTTTAGAATTAAAGTTCATCTTTCAATTCAGATAAACATAGATTCACATAATAATCTCCTTCCTTTCAAGGATTGGGCACCATAAATTCATTCTGCTCATTGGGATAAATGAATTGATGCTTTGGTTTCATAAGAAAAGCTTTCTTTCTACCTATATTAGAATTAAAGTTCATTTTTCAATTAGGATAAACATGGATTTACATAGTAATGTCCTTTTGTTTAATGATTGGGCACCATAAATTCATTCTACTCATTGGGATAAATGAGTTGATACTTTGGTTTCATAAGAAAAACTTTTCTTTCTACCTATTTTAGAATTAAAGTTCGACTTTCAATTGGGATAAACGTAAATTCACATAATAATTACTTTCTTTTAATGGTTGGGCACCTCAAATTTTTTCTACTCATTGGGATAAATGAATTGATGCTTTGGTTTCATAAGAAAAACTTCTTTTCGTGTCATTTTTAGAAGCAAAGTTTATTTTTCAATTGGGATAAACAAGAATTCACTTAATAATCTTCTTTCTTTCAACGATTGGGCAAAACAAATTCATTCCACACATTGAGATATATGAATTGATGCCTTGGTTTCACAAGAAAGCTTTCTTTCTACCTATTTTAGAATTAAAGTTCATCTTTCAATCGGGATAAATATGAATTCACATAATAATATGCTTTCTTTTAATGATTGGGCACCTCAAATTTATTCTACTCATTGGGATAAATATATTGATGCTTTGGTTTCATATGAAAAACTTCTCCTTATGCCATTTTAAGAATTAAACTTCGTTATTCAATTGAGATAAATATGGACTCACATAATAATCTTCTTTCTTTTAATGATTAGGCATCGCAAATTCATTCTACTCATTGGGATAAATGAATTGATGCTTTGGTTTCATCAGAAAAACTTTTCTTCGTGCCATGTTTAGAATTAAAGTTCATTTTCAATTAGGATAAACAAGAATTCACATAATAAACTCCATTCTTTTAATGATTGGGTACCATAATTCATTTTACTCATTGGGATAAATGAATTGATGCTTTGGTTTCATAAGAAAAACTTTTTTTTCTCTTTTTTAAAATTAAAATTCATCTTTTAATTGGGATAAACACGGATTCACTTAATAATCTCATTCCTTTTAATAATTGGGCACCACAAATTCATTCTAATTATTGGGATTAATGAATTCATGCTTTAGTTTCACAGGAAAAGCTTTCTTTCTACCTATTTTAGAATTAAAGTTCATCTTTCAATTGGGATAAACATAGATTCACATAATAATCTCCTTCCTTTTAAGGATTGGGCACCATAAATTCATTCTGCTTATTGAGATAAATGAAGTGATGCTTTGGTTTCACAAGAAAAGCTTTCTTTCTACCTATATTAGAATTAAAGTTTGTCTTTCAATTAGGATAAACATGGATTCATATAGTAGTATCCTTTCTTTTAAAGATTGGGCGCCATAAATTCATTCTATTCATTAGGATAAATGAATTGATGCTTTGGTTTCATAAAAAAACTTTTCTTTCTGCCTATTTTAGAATTAAAGTTCATCTTTCAGTCGGGATAAACACGAATTCACATAATAATATGCTTTCTTTTAATGATTGGGTACCTCAAATTTATTCTACTTATTGGGATAAATGAATTGATGCCTTCGTTTCATATGAAAAACATCTCCCAATGCCATTTTTAGAATTAAACTTCATTTTTCAATTGGGATAAACATTGACTTACATAATAATCTCTTCTCTTTTAATGATTGGGCTCCGTAAATTCATTATACTCATTGGGATAAATGAATTGATGCTTTGGTTTCAAAAGAAAAACTTCTCTTCGTGCCATTTTCAGAATTAAAGTTCATTTTTCAATTAGCATAAACAAGAATTCACGTAATAAACTCTATTTTTTTAATGATTGGGCACCACAAATTCATTCTACTCATTGGGATAAATGAATTGATGCTTTGGTTTTAAAAGAAAAACTTTTCTTTCTCTGTTTTTTAGAATTAAAGTTCATCTTTCAATTGGGATAAACATGGATTCACATATTAATCTTCTTCCTTTTAAGGATTAGGCACCACAAATTCATTCTACTCATTGGGATAAATGAATTGATGCTTTGGTTTCACAAGAAAAGCTTTCTTTCTACCTATATTAGAATTAAAGTTCATCTTTTAATTAGGATAAACATGGATTCACATAGTAATATCCTTTCTTTTAATGATTGGGCACCATAAATTCATTCTATTGATTGGGATAAATGAATTAATGCTTTGGTTTCATAAGAAAAACTTTTCTTCTTACCTATTTTTGAATTAAAGTTCATCTTTCAGTTGGGATAAACAAGAATTCACATAATAATCCCCGTTCTTTTAATGATTGGGCACCACAAATTCATTCTACTCATTGGGATAAATGAATTGATGCTTTGGTTTCGCAAGAAAAGCTTTCTTTCTACCTTTTTCAGCTTTAAAGTTCATTTTTTTAATTAGGATAAACATAAATTCACGTAATAATCTCTATTCTTTTGAGGATTGGGCACCACAAATTAATTTTGCCCATTGGGATAAATGAGTTGATGCTTTAGTTTCATAAGAAAAGCTTTCTTTCTACCTTGTTTAGAATTAAAGTCCATTTTTCAATTAGGATAAGCACAAATTCACATAATAATCTCCATTCTCTTAAGGATTGGGCACCACAAATTCATTCCACCCATTGAGATAAATGAATTGATGCTTTGGTTTCACAATAAAAGCTTTCTTTCTACCTATATTAGAATTAAAGTTCATCTTTCAATTCAGATAAACATGGATTCACATAGAATATCCTTTCTTATAATGATTGGGCACCACAAATTCATTCTTCTCATTTGGATAAATGAGTTGATGTTTAGTTTCATAGGAAAAGCTTTCTTTCTACCTATATTAGAATTAAAGTTCGTCTTTCAATTGGGATAGGCACAGATTCACATGATAATCTCCATTATTTTAATGATTGGGCCCCACAAATTCATTCTACTCATTAGTATAAATGAATTGATGCATTGGTTTCACAACAAAAACTTTTCTTTTAGAATTAAAGTTCATTTTTCAATTAGGATAAACATAAATTTTCATAATAATCTCATTTCTTTTAATGATTAGGACCATAAATTCATTCCACTCATTAAGATAAATGAATTCATGCTTTGGTTTCATAAGAAAAACTTCTCTTTATGCCATTTTTAGAATTACAGTTCATTGTTCAATTGGGATAAATAGGAATTCACATAATAACCTCCGTTCTTTTAATGATTAGGCATGACAAATTCATTCTACAAATTGGGATATATGAATTGATGCTTTGGTTTCACAAGAAAAGCTTTCTTTCTACCTATATTAGAATTAAAGTTCATCTTTCAGTTGGGATAAACACGTTTTCACATAATAATATCTTTTCTTTTAATGATTGGGCACCACAAATTCATTCTACTCGTTAGGATAAATGAATTGACGCTTTGGTTTCATAAGAAAAACTTTTCTTTGTGCCATTTTTAGAATTAAAGTTCATTTTTCAATTGGGATAAACATGAATTCTCATAATAATCTTCTTTCTTTCAATGATTAGGCACTGCAAATTCATTCTATTCATTAAGATAAATGAATTGATGCTTTGGTTTCATAAGAAAAACTTCTCTTTTTGTTATTTTTGGTATCAAAGTTCATTTTTCAATTAGGATATTCACATAACAATTTGCTTTTTTTGAATGATTGGGCACCACAAATTCATTCTACATGTTGGGAGAAATAAATTGATGCTAGGGTTTAGCAAGAAAAGCTTTCTTTCTACATTTTTTAGAATTAAAGTTTCTTTTTCAATTGGGATAAACACGAATTCACATAATAATCTCCATTCTTTTAAGGATTGGGCATCACTAATTCATTCTACTTATTGGGATAAATGAAATAATGCTTTAGTTTCACAAGAAAAGCTTTCTTTCTACCTATATAAGAGTTAAAGTTCATCTTTTAATTAGAATAAACATGGATTCACATAATAATATCCTTTCTTTTAATGATTGGGCAGGATAAATTCATTCTACTCATTAGGACACATGAATTGATGCTTTGGTTTCATAGGAAAAACTTTTTTTCTACTTTTTTTAGAATTAAAGTTCACCTTCCAGCTGGGATAAACACGGATTCCCATAATAATCTCTTTCCTTTTAATGATTGTGCACCATCAATTCTTTCTACTCATAAGGATAAATGAATTGATGCCTTCGTTTTATAAGAAAAACATCTTTTTGTGCCATTTTTAGAATCAAAGCTCATTTTTCAATTGGGATAAACACGGATTCACATAATAATCTCTTTTCTTTTAATGATTGGGCACCATAAATTCTTTCTAATCATAGGGATAAATGAATTGATGCATCAGTTTCATAAGAAAACTTCTCTTTGTGCCATTTTTAGAATTAAAGTTTTTTTTTTCAATTGGGATAAGCATGAATTCACATGATAATCTCTATTCTTTTAAAGATTAGGCACATAAATTCATTCTACTCATTGGGATAAATTAATTGATGCTTTGGTTTCACAAGAAAAGTTTTCTTTCTACAACGATTAAAATTAAAGGTCATCTTTCAATCGGGATAAACATGGATGTATCCTTTCTTTTAATGATTGGGCGCTACAAATTTATTCTACTCATTGGGATAAAAGAATTAATGCTTTGGTTTCGTGGGAAAAAGTTCTATTTGTGCCATTTTAAGAATTAAAATTTATTTTTCAATTGGGACAAACATAAATTCTCATAATAATCTCCTTTCTTTTAATGATTGGGCACCATAAATTCATTCTACTCTTTGAGATAAATGAATTGATCCTTTGGTTTCATAAGAAAAACTTCTCTTTATGCTATTTTTAGAATTAAAGTTCCTTTTTTCAATTGGGATAAAAATGAATTCACCCAACAGTCCATTTTTTTTGAAAGAGTGGGCACCACAAATTCATTCTACCCATTGGGATAAATAAATTGATGCTTTGGCTTCACAAGAAAAGCTTTCTTTCTACCTTTTTCAGAATTAAAGTTCATTCTTCAATTGGGATAAGCATGAATTTACATAATAATCTCTATTTTTTGAATGATGGGGTGCCACAAATTTATTTTGCCCATTGGGATAAATGAATTGATGCTTTGGTTTCACAAGAAAAGCTTTCTTTCTACCTTTCTTAGATTTAAAGTTCATTTTTCAATTGGGATAAACATGAATTCACATAATAATCTCTATTTTTTTAAGGATTGGGCACCACAAATTCATTCTACCTATTGGGATAAATGAATTGATGCTTTGGTTTCAAAAGAAAAGCTTTATTTCTACCTTTTTTAGAATTAAGTTCATTTTTCAATTAGGATAAACATGAATGCACATAATAATCTTCATTCTTTTAAGGATTGGGCACCCTAAATTCATTTTACCTATTGGGATAAATGAATTGATGCTTTAGTTTGACAAGAAAAGCTTTCTTTTTACCTTTTTTAGAATTAAAGTTCATTTTTATATTGGGATAATCACAAATTCACACAATAATCCCCATTCTTTTAAGGACTAGGCACCATAAATTCGTTCTACTCGCTGGGATAAACGAATTGATGCTTTGGTTTCACAAGAAAAGCGTTCTTTCTACCTATATTAGAATTAAAGTTTGTCTTTCAATTGGGATAAACATGGATTCATATAGTAATATCATTTCTTTTAATGATTGGGCACCATAAATTCATTCTACTCATTGCAATAAATGAATTAATGCTTTGGTTTCACGAGGAAGCCTTTCTTTCTACCTATATTAGAATTAAAGTTCAGCTTTTAATTAGGATAAACCCAAATTCACATAATAATCTCCATTCTTTTAATGACTAGGCACCATAAATTCATTCTACTTATTGGGATAAATGAATTGATGCTTTGGTTTCATGAGAAAAACTTCTATTTGTGCCATTTTTATAATTAAAATTCGTTTTTCAATTGGGCTAAAAACGAATTCACATGACAATCTGCTTTCGTTTAAAGATTGGGCACCACAAATTCATTCTACTCATTGGGATAAATGAATTGATGCTTTAGTTTCACAAGAAAGCTTTTCTTTCTACCTATATTAGAATTAAAGTTCACCTTTCAAATGGGATAAACCCGAATTCACATGATAATCTCTATTCTTTTAATGATTAGGCACCACAAATTCATTCTACCTATTGGGATAAATGAATTGATACTTTGGTTTCATGAGAAAAACTTCTATTTGTGCGATTTTTAGAATTAAAGTTCATTTTTCAATTGGGTTGAAAATGAATTCACATAACAATCTGCTTTCTTTGAATGATTAGGCACTATAAATTCATTCTACCTATTAGGATAAATGAATTGATGCTTTGGTTTCGCAAAAAAAGCTTTCTTTCTACAACTATTAGAATTAAAGGTCATCTTTCAATTGGTATAAACATGGATTCACATAATAATATCCTTTCTTTTAATGATTGGGCGCTACAAATTCATTCTACTTATTGGGATAAATGAATTGATACTTTGGTTTCATGAGAAAAACTTCTATTTGTGCCATTTTTAGAATTAAAGTTTGTTTATCAATTCGGATAAAAATCTATTTTCTTTGAATAATTGGGCACCATAAGTTCATTCTACCCATTGGTATAAATGAATTAATGCTTTTGTTTCACAAGAAAAGCTTTCTTTCTACTTTTTTAGAATTAAAGTTCATTTTTCAATTAGGATAAACACGAATTCACATAATAATCTCCATTCTTTTAAGGATTGGGCACCACAAATTCATTCTACTCATCACGATGATTTAATTGATGCTTTGGTTTCACAAGAAAAGCTTTTCTTTCTACCTTTTTTAGAATTAAAGTTCATTTTTCAATTGGGATAAATATGGATTCACATAATAATCTCCATTCTTTTAATGATTGGGCACTACAAATTCATTATACTCATTCGGATAAATAAATTGATGCTTTGGTTTCATAAGAAAAACTTTTCTTCTTCCGTTTTTAGAATTAAAGTTCATCTTCCAATTGGGATAAACATGGATTCACATAATAATCTTTCTTCTTGTAATGATTAGGCACCATAAATTCTTTCCTACTTATAAGGATAAGTGAATTAATGCCTCCATTTCATAAGAAAAGCTTCTCTTTGTGCCATTTTTAGAATTAAAGCTCATTTTTCAATTGGGATTAACACGGATTCACATAATAATCTTTTTTCTTTTAAAAATTGGGCACCATAAATTCATTCTACTCGTTAGGATAAATGAAATGCTTTGGTTTCACAAGAAAAGCTTTCTTTGTACCTATTTTAGAATTAAGGTTCATCTTTCAATTGAGATAAACCCGAATACACATAATAATCTCCACTTTTTTAATGATTGGCACCATAAATTCATTCTACTTATTATGATAAATGAATTGATGCTTTGGTTTCATAAGAAAACAAACTATTTGGGCCATTTTAGATTTAAAGTTCATTTTTCAATTGGGATAAACATGAATTCACATAATAATGTCCATTTGTTTAATGATTAGGCATCATAAATTCATTCTACTCATTGGGATAAATGAATTGATGCTTTGGTTTCATAAGAAAAACTTCCTTTTGTACCATTTTTAGAATTAAAGTTTGTTTTTTAATTGGGATAAAAACAAATTATCATAATAATCTCCTTTCTTTTAATGATTGAGCGCAACAAATTCATTCTACTCATTGGGATAAATGAATTGATGCTTTGGTTTCATAAGAAAAACTTCTCTTTGTGCCTTTTTTTAAATTAAAGTTCATTTTTCAATTGGGATAAACTCGAATTCACATAACAATCTTTATTCTTTTAATAATTGGGTAGCACAAATTCACTTTCCTCATTGAGATAACTGAATTGATGGCTTGGTTTCATTAGAAAAACTTTTCTTTGCACCATTTCTAGAATTAGAATTTGTTTTCCAATTAGGATAAAACTTGAATACACAAAATAATCCCCATTATTTTAATGATTGGACACCATAAATTCATTCTGCTTATTGGGATAAATGAATTGATGCTTTGGTTTCATAAGAAAAACATCTATTTATGCCATTTTTAGATTTAGAGCTCATCTTTCAATCGGGATAAACACGGACTCACATAATAATCTCTGCTCTTTTAATGATTGGGCACCATAATTTCGCTCTACTCATTAGGATAACTGAATTGATGCTTTGGTTTCATAAGAAAAACTTCTATTTGGGCCATTTTTAGAATTAAAGTTTGGTTTTCAATTGGGATTAAAAGGAATTCTCACAATAATATCCTTTCTTTTAATGATTGGGCACCCCAAATTCATTCTACTTATTGGGATAAATGATTTGATGCTTTGGTTTCACAAGAAATGCTTTCTTTCTACCTATTTTAGAGTTAAAGTTCATCTTTCAATTGGGGTACACATAAATTCACATAATAATCTCCTTTCTTTTAAAGATTGGGCACCACAAATTCATTCCACTCATTAGGATAAATGAATTGATGCTTTGATTTCACAAAAAATACTTTTCTTTATTCCTTTTTTAGAATTAAAGTTTATCTTTCAATTGGGATAAATCGAAATACATATAATAATCTCCATTCTTTTAATGATTGGGCACCATAAATTCATTCTACTTATTAGGATAAATGAAATAATGCTTTGGTTTCATAAGAAAAACATCTATTTGTGCCATTTTAGATTTAAAGCTTGTTTTTCAATTGCGATAAGCACGAATTCACATAATAATCTCTATTCTTTTAATGATTGGGCAGCACAAATTCATTTTACTCAGTGGGATAAATGAATTGATGCTTTGGTTTCATAAAAAAAACTTCTATTTGTGCCATTTTTAGAATTAAAGATCATTTTTCAGTTCAGATAAGCATGAATTCACATAATAATCTCTATTCTTTTAATGATTGGGCACCACAAATTCATTCTACTCATTGGGAAAAAAGAATTGATCATTTGGTTTCACAAGAAAAACTCTTCTTTCTACCCTTTTTAGAATTATGGTTTTTCTTTCAATTGGGATAAACATGGACTCACTTAATAATCTTTTTTTTTTAAGATTAGGCACCAAAAATTTATTCTACTTATTGGGATAAATAAATTGACGCTTTGGTTTCATAAGTAGAACTTCTCTTTATGCCCTTTTTAGAATTAAAGTTCATTTTTCAGTTGGGATAAGCACGAATTCACATAATAATCTCCATTCTTTTAATAATTGGGCACCATAAATTCCTTTAACTCATTGGAATAAATGAATTGATGCTTTGGTTTCGTAAGAAAAACTTCTATTTGTGCCATTTTTAGAATTAAAGTTCATTTTTCAACTCAGATAAGCACGAATTCACATAATAATCTCCGTTCTTTTAATTATTAGGCACCACAAATTGATTCTACTCATTGGGAAAAATGAATTGATCATTTGATTTCATGAAAAAAAACTTTTCTTTTTATGTTTTTTAGAATTAAAGTTCGTCATTCAATTGGGATAAACATCCATTCACATAATAATCTCTTTTTTTTTAATGATTTGGCACCAAAAATTCATTCTACCCACTGGGATAAATGAATTGATGCTTTGTTTTCATAAGAAGGACTTCTTTTTGTGCCATTTTTAGAATTAAAGTTCGTTTTCAGTTGGGATAAACACGAATTCACATAATAATCTCTATTCTTTTAATGATTGGGCACCACAAATTCATTCTACTCCTTAGGATAAATGAATTAATGCTTTGGTTTCATTAGACAAAAGTCTTTTTATGCCATTTTTAAAATTAAAGTTCATTTTTCAATTGGGATAAAACTGAATTCCCATAATCATCTCATTTCTTTTAATGATTAGGCACCAATAATTCATTCTGCTTATTGGGATAAATGAATTGATGCTTTGGTTTCAAAAAAAAAAAATTCTCTTTGTGCCATTTTTAGAATTAATGATCTTTTTTCAATTGGGATAAACACGAATTCACATAATAATCTCTTTTTTTTCAATGATTGGGCACCACAAATTCATTCTACTCATTGTGACAAATGAATTGATGCATTGGTTTCATGAGAAAAACTATTTTTTTGCCATTTTTAGATTTAAAGTTTGTTTTTCAATTTGGATAAACATGAATTCATATAATAATATCTATTTTTTTAATGTTTGGGCACCAGAAATTCATTTTACTCATTGGCATAAATGAATTAATGCTTTGGTTTCGCAAGAAAAGCGTTTCTTTCTACCTTTTTTAGAATTAAAGTTCATCTTTCAGTTGGGATAAACACAGATTCGCATAATAATATCCTTTCCTTTAACGATTGGGCACCACAAATTCATTCTGCCCATTGGGATAAATGCATTGGTACTTTGGTTTCACAAGAAAAGCTTTTCTTTCTACCCTTTTTAGAATTAAAGTTTATTTTTTATTTGGGATAAACATGGACTCACATAATAATATCCTTCCCTTTAATGATTGGACGTCACAAATTCATTCTACCCATTGGGATAAATGTATTAATGCTTTAGTTTTACAAGAAAAACTTTTCTATCTACCATTTTTAGAATTAAAGTTCATGTTTTAATTGAGATCAACACGTATTCACAGAATAATCTCCTATATTTTAACGATTGGGCGCCACAAATTCATTTTACTTATTGGGATAAATGAGTTGATGTTTTGGTTTCATAGGAAAAGCTTCTTTTTATGCCGTTTTTAGAACTAAAGCTCGCTTTTCAATTCGGATAAACGTGGATTCACATAATAATCGACATTCTTTTAATGATTGGGCAACACAAAGTCACCTAACTCATTGGGATAAATGAGTTAATGCTTTGGTTTCATAAGAAAAAAATTCTCTTTGTGCCATTTTAGAATTAAAGTTTGTTTTCCAATTGGGATCAACCCGAATTCACTTGACAATCTCTACTCATTTTATGATTTGGCACCATAAATTTGTCCTACTTGTTGGGATAAATGAATTGACGCTTTGGTTTCATAAGAAAAACATTTATTTGTGCCATTTTTTTATTTAAAGTTCATTTTTCAATTAGGATAAACACCGATTCACATTATAATCACCATTCTTTTAATGATTAGGCACCACAAATTCGCTCTACTCATTAGGATAACTGAATTGACGCTTTGGTTTGATAAGAAAAAATTCCCTTTGGGCCATTTTTAGAATTAAAGTTTGTTTTTCAATTGGGATAAACATAAATTCACATAACAATCTCTATTTGTTTAATGATTGGGCACCATAAATTCATTATACTCATTGGGAAAAATGAATTGATGTTTTGGTTTCACAAGAAAAGCTTTTCTTTGTACATTTTTTAGAATTAAAGTTCATTTTTCAATTGGAATAAACATGGTTTCACATAATAATATCCATTCTGTAATGATTGGGCACCACAAATTTATCTACTTATTGGGATAAACGAATTGACGCTTTGGTCTCATAAGAAAAACTTCTATTTCTGCCATTTTTAGATTTAAAGTTCGTTTTTCAATTGAGATAAACACGAATTTACATAATAATTTCTATTCTTTTAATGATTGTGCACGACAAATTCATTCTACTCATTGGGATAAATGAATTGATTCTTTGGTTTCATGAGAAAAACTTTTGTTTCTTCCTTTTTCTAGGATTAAAGTTTGCCTTTCAACTGTGACAAACACAGAAGCACATAATAATATGCTTTCTTTTAATGATTGGGCACCACAAATTCATTCTACTCATTGTGATAAATGAATTGATGCTTTGGTTTCATAAGAAAAAATTCTCTTTGTGCCATTTTCAGAATTAAAGTTTATTTTTCAATTGGGATAAACATGGATTCACATAACAATCTCCATTCTTTTAATGATTGGGCACCATAAATTTACTCTACTCATTGGGATAAATGAATTGACGCTTTGGTTTCATAAGAAAAACTTCACTTTATGCCATTTTTAGAATTAAAGCTTGTTTTTCAATTGGGATAAACCCGAATTCACTTAACACTCTCCATTCTTTCAATGACTTGGCACCACAAATTCATTCTACTTGTTAGGATAAATGAATTGATGCCTTGGTTTCATAAGAAAACTTCTCTTTGGGCAATTTCTAGAATTAAAGTTTGTTTTTCAATTGGGATAAACATGAATTCATATATTAATCTCTATTCTTTTAATGTTAGGCACCATAAATTCATTCTACTTATTAGGATAAATGAATTGATGCTTTGGTTTCACAAGAAAAGCTTTTCTTTCAACCTTTTTTAGAATTAAGTTCATTTTTCAATTGGGATAAACACGGATTCACATAATAATCTCTATTCTTTTAATGATTAGGCACCACAAATTCATTCTACTCATTGGGATGAATGAATTGACACTTTGGTTTCATAAGAAAAACTTCTATTTGTGCCATTTTTAGATTTAAAGTTTGTTTTTCAATTAGGATAAACACGAATTCATATAATAATTTTTATTCTTTTAATGATTAGGACCCACAAATTCATTCTACTCATTGGGATAAATAAATTGATCCTCTGGTTTTGTAAAAAAAAACTTTTCTTTCTCTCTTTTTTAAAATTAAAGTTTATCTTTCAACTATGATAAACACGGATTCATATAACAGTATGCTTTCTTCTAATGATTGGGCACCACAAATTCATTCTACTTATTGGGATAAATGAATTGATGCTTTGGTTTCCCAAGGAAAACTTTTCTTTCTACCATTTTTAGAATTAAAGTTCGTCTTTCAATTAGGATAAACATGGACACACATAATAATCTGCTTTCTTTTAATGATTGGGCACCACAAACTCATTCCACCTACATTGATGCTTTGGTTTCATAAGCAAAACTTCTCTTTGTGCCAATTTTAGAATTAAAGTTCGTTTCTCTATTAGGATACACAAGAATTCAAATAATAATCTCCATTTTCTTAATGATTGGGCACCTAATTTCATTTTACTCATTTGGATAAATGAATTGATGCTTTGGTTTCATAAGAAAAGCTTTTTTTTTTGTACCCTTTTTAGAATTAAAGTTCGTTTCTCAATTAGGATACATACGAATTCACATAATAATCTCTGTTCTTTTAACGATTGGGCACCCCATATTCATTCTACTCATTGGGATAAATGAATTGATGCTTTGGTTTCATAAGAAAAACTTCTACTTATACCATTTCTATAATTAAAGTTTATTTTTCAATTGGTAAAAACTCAAATTCACATAATAATCTCTATTCTTTTAATGATTGGGCACCATAAATTCATTCTACTCATTGGGATAAATGAGTTAATGCTTTGGTTTTATAAGAAAAACTTCTCTTTCTGCTTTTTTAGAATTAAAGTTTGTTTTTCAATTGGGATAAACCCGAATTCATATGATAATCTCCATTTTTTTAATGATTGGGCATCATAAATTCATTCTACTTGTTAGGATAAATGAGTTGATGCTTTGGTTTCATAAGACAATCATTTATTTGTGCCAGTTTTAGAATTACAGTTTATCTTTAAACTGAGATAACCACGGATTCACACAACAATCTTTATTCTTTTAATGATTGGGCACCATAAATTTATTCTACACTTTAGGATAAATGAATTGTTGCTTTGGTTTCGAATGGAAAGCGTTTCATTCAACCATTTTTAGAACTAAACTTCATCTTTCAACTAGGATAAACACGGATTCACATAATAATATCCTTTCTTTTAATGATTGGGTACCAAAAATTCATTTTACTCATTGGGATAAATAAATTGATGCTTTGGTTTCACAAGAAAAACCTCTCTTTGTGCCATTTTTAGAATTAAAGTTTATTTTTTAATTGGGATAAATATGAATTCACGTAATAATCTCTTTTCTTTTAATGATTAGGCACCATAAATTCATTCTACTCGCTAGGATAAAAGAATTGATGTTTTGGCTTCAAAAGAAAAACTTCTCTTTGTGCCATTTTTAGAATTAAAGTTTGTTTTTCAATTAGGATAAACCAGAATTCACTTAACACTCTCCATTCTTTCAATGACTTGGCGCCACAAATTCGTTCTACTTGTAAGGATAAATGAATTAATGCTTTGGTTTCACATGAAAAACTTCTCTTTGGGCCATTTCTAGAATTAAAGTTTGTTTTTCAATTGGGATAAACATGAATTCACATATTAATCTCTATTCTTTTAACGATTAGGCGCCATAAATTTATTCTACTCATTAGGATAAATGAATTGAAGCTTTGGTTTCGCAAGAAAAGCTTTTTTTCCACATTTTTTAGAATTAAAGTTCTTTTTCAATTAGTATAAACATAGATTCACATAATAATCTCCATTCTTTTAATGTTTGGGCACCACAAATTCATTCTACTCATTGAGATAAATGAATTAACGCTTTGGTTCATAAGAAAAACTTTTATTTGCGCCATTTTTAGATTTAAAGTTCGTTTTTCAATTAGGATAAACACGACTTCATATAATAATTTTCGTTCTTTTAATGATTGAGCCCCATAAATTCATTCTACTTATTTGGATAAATGAATTGATGCTCTGGTTTTGTAAGAAAAACATTTTTTTCTTTTTTTTTAGAATTAAAGTTTGTCTTTCAACTATGATAAACATAGATTCAAATAATAGTATGCTTTCTTTTAATGATTAGGCACTGCAAATTCATTCTACTCATTGGGATAAATGAATTGCTGCTTTGGTTTCCCAAGGAAAATTTTTCCTTCTACCTTTTTGAGAATTCAAGATTGTCTTTCAGTTAGGATAAACACAGACACACAATAATAATCTGCTTTCTTTTAATGATTAGGCACCACCAATTCATTCTACTCATATTGATGCTTTGGTTTCATAAGAAAACCTTTTCTTTGTGCCATTTTTAGAATTAAAGTTCGTTTCTCAGTTAGGATACACAAGAATTCACATAATAATCTCCATTCTTTTAATGATTGGGCACCTAAATTCATTCTACTTATTGGGATAAATGAATTGATGCTTTGGTTTCATAAGAAAAACTTCTCCTTGTGCCATTTCTAGAATTAAAGTTTGTTTTTCAATTGGTAAAAACTCGAATTCACATAATAATCTCTATTCTTTTAATGATTGGGTACCATAAATTCATTCTACTAATTGGGATAAATGAATTGATGCTTTGGCCTCGCATGAAAAACTTTTCTTTCTAAGATTTTTAGAATTAAAGTTTGCCTTTCAACTAGGATAAATACGGATTCACATAATAATCTCCTTTCTTTTAATGATTGGGCACCACAAGTTCATTATACTCACTGGGGTAAATGAATTGATGCTTTGGTTTCATAAGAAAAACTACTCTTTATGCCATTTTTAGAATTAAAGTTTATTTTTCAATTGGGATAAACATGAATTCACATAATAATCTCATTTCTTTTATTGATTGGGTGCCACAAATTCATTCTACTCGTTAGGATAAATGAATTGATGCTTTGGTTTTATAGGAAAAACTTCTCTTTGTGCCATGTTTAGAATTAAAGTTCGTTTCTTAATTGGGATACACAAGAATTCACAAAATAATCTCCATTCGTTTAATGATAGGGCACCCAAATTCATTCTACTCACTAGGATAAATGAGTTGGTTTCACAAGAAAAACCTTTCTATATACCTTTTTTAGAATTAAAATTTATCTTTCAATTGGGATAAACACGGATTCACGAAATAATCTTCTTTCCTTTAATGATTAGGCACCACAAATTCATTTTACTCATTGGGATAAATGAATTGATGCTTTGGCTTCATACAAAAAACTTTTCTTTGTGCCATTTTTAGAGTTAAAGTTTTTTTTTTCAGTTGGGATAAACGTGTATTCACATAATAATCTCCATTCTTTTAGTGATTGGGCAACCCAAATTCTCTCTACTCATTAGGATAAATTCATTGATTCTTTGGCTTCATAAGAAAAACTTTTCTTTCTAACATTTTTGGAGTTAAAGTTCACCTTTTAATTGGGATAAATATGGATTCACATAATAATCTCCTTTCTTTTTATAATTGGGCACTACAAATTCATTCTACTTATTGGGATAAATATGTTGATGCTTTGGTTTCATAAGAAAAACTTCTCTTTGTGCCGTTTTTAGAATTAACGTTCCCTTTTCAATTGGGTAAATGTGCATTCACAAAATAATCTCCATTCTTTTAGTGATTGGGCACCATAAATTCACTCTACTCATTCGGATAAATCAGTTGATGCTTTGGTTTCACAAGAAAAGCTTTTCTTTCTACCTTTTTTAGAATTAAAGTTCGTCTTTTAATTAAGATCAACACGGATTCACATAATAATCTGTTTTTTTTAATGACTGGGCATCGTAAATTCATTCTACTCATTGGGATAAATGAATTGATGCTTTGGTTTCATAAGAAAAACTTCTCTTTGTGCCATTTTTAGAATCAAAGTTTGTTTCACAATTAGTATACACAAGAATTCACATAATAATCTCCATTTCCTTTAATGATTGGGCAGCACAAATTCGTTATACTATTGAGATAAATGAATTGATGCTCTGGTTTCACAAGAAAAACTTTTCTTTATACCTTTTTTAGAATTGAAGTTCGTCTTTCAATTAGATAAATACAGATTCACATAATAATCTCCTTTTTTTTAATTATTTGGCACTACAAATTCATTCCACTCATTGGGATAAATGAAAAAGTTGTCTTCCAGGTGGGATAAACACAGATTCACATAATAATCACCCTTTTATTAATGATTGGGCATCACAAATTCATTCTACTTATTGTGATAAATGAATTGACGCTTTGGTTTCATAAGAAAAACTTCTCTTTATGCCATTTTTAGAATTAAAGTTCATTTTTTAATTGGGATAAACACGAATTTACATAATAGTCCCTATTCTTTTAATTATTGGGCACCATAAATTTTTTCTACTAATTGGGATATATGAATTGATGATTTGGGTTCACAAGAAAAACTTTTCTTCTGACCATTTTTAAAACTCAAGTTCGTCTTTCAATTAGAATAAACACGGATTCATATAATAATCTCTTTTCTTTTAATGATTGGGCACCATAAATTCATTCTACTCATTAGGATAAATGAATTAATGCTTTGGTTTTATTAGAAAAACTTAACTTTCCACCATTTTTTAGAATTAAAGTTCGTCTTTCAATTAGGATAAACACAGACTCATATAATAATCTTCTTTCTTTTAATGATTGGGCATCATAAATTCATTCACTCGTTGAGGGTAAATGAGTTGATGTTGTGGTTTCATAAGAAAAACATCTATTTGTGCCATTTTTAGATTTAAAGTTCATTTTCAATTGGGATAAACATGGATTCACTTAATAATCTCCATTTTTTTAATGATTAGGCACCCTAAGTTCATTCTACTTATTGGGGTAAATGAGTTAATGCTGTGGTTTCATAAGAAAAACTTCTTTTTATGCCACTTTTAGAATTAAAGTTCACTTTTCAATTGGGATAAATGCAAATTTACAAAATAATCTCCTTTCTTTTAATGATTAGGCACCACAAATTCATTCTACTCACTGGGATAAATGAGTTGATGCCTTGGTTTCATAAGAAAAACTTTACTTCCCACCATTTTTTAGAATCAAAGTTCTTCTATCAATTAGGATAAACGTGAATTCATGTAATAATCTCATTTGTTTTCGTTATTAAGGACCATAAACACGTTCTCCTGATCGTGATAAATGATATTGATGCCTTGGTTTCATAGGAAAACTTCTCTTTCTACCCATTTTAGAATTAAAGTTCATTTTTCAATTGGAATAAACATGGATTCACATAATAATCTCCATTCTCTTAATGACTGGGCACCACAAATTCACTCTACTCATTGGGGTAAATGAATTGATGCTTTAGTTTCACAAGAAAAACTTTTCTTTCTACCTATTTTAGAATTAAAGTTCGTCTTTCAATTGGCATAAACATGAATTCACATAATAATCCTCATTCTTTTAGTGATTGGACACCGTAAATTCATTGCACCCATTGGGATAAATGAATTGATGCTTTGGTTTCACAAGAAAAGCTTTTCTTCCTACTTTTTTTAGAATTAAAGTTCATCTTTTAATTGAGATCACCCCGGATTCACATAATAATCTGCTCTCTTTTAATGATTGGGCACCATAAATTCATTCTACTCATTGGGATAAATGAATTGATGCTTTGGTTTCAAAACAAAAACTTCTATTTGTGCCATTTTTAGATTTAAAGTTCATTTTTCAATTGGGATTGACATGAATTCACAAAATAATCTCCATTCTTTTAATAATTTGGCACCACAAATTCATTCTACTCATTGGGATAAATGAAATGATGCTTCGCTTTCATAAAAAAAACTTCTATTTGTGGCATTTTTAGATTTAAAGTTCATTTCTCAATTGGGATACATAGAATTCACATAATAATAATCATTATTTTAATGATTGGGTACCCCAAATTCATTTTACTCATTAGAGTAAATGAATTGATGCTTTGGTTTCACAAGAAAAGCTTTTCTATCTACCTTTTGTAGAAATAAAGTTCATCTTTTAATTGAGATCAACACGGATTCACAAAATAATCTCGTCTTTTAATGACTGGTACCACAAATTCATTCTACTCATTAGGATGAATGAGTTAATGCTTTGGTTTCATAGGTAAAACTTCTCTTTGTGCCGTTTTTTAGAACTAAAGTTCACTTTTCAATTTGGATAAACGTGGATTCACATAATAATCGATATTATTTTAATGATTGGGCACCATAAATTCACCCAAGTCATTGGGATAAATGAGTTGATGTTTCGATTTCATAAGAGAAAACTTCTCTTTATGCCATTTTTAGAATTAAAGTTTGCTTTTCGATTGGGATAAACCTGAATTCACTTAACAATCTCCATTCTTTTAATAATTTGACACCATAAATTTACTCTACTTGTTGGGATAAATGAATTGACACTTTGGTTTAATAAGAAAAACATTTATTTGTGCCATTTTTAGATTTAAAGTTCATCTTTCAGTTAGGATAAACATGGATTCACATAATAATCACCATTCTTTTAATGATTGGGCACCACAAATTAACTCTACTCATTGGGATAACTGAATTAACGCATTGGTTTCATAAGAAAAACTTCTCTTTGGGCCATTTTTAGAATTAAAGCTCATTTTTCAATGTGGATAAACACGAATTCACATAGTAATCTCCATTCTTTTAATGGTTAGGTGCCACAAATTCAGTATACTTATTGGAATAAATGAATTGATGCTTTGGTTTCATAAGAAAAGCTTTTCTTTCCCTCTTTTTGAGAATTAAAGTTCATTTTTCAATTCGGATAAACATGGATTCACATAATAATCTCTATTCTTTAAATAATTGGGCAACACAAATTCATTCTACTCATTGGGATAAATGGATTGATGCTTTGGTTTTATAAGAAAAACTTTTATTTCTACCATTTTTAGATTTAAAGTCCATTTTTTCAATTGGGATAAACATGAATTCATACAACAATTTCCATCCTTTAAATGATTGCGCACCATAAATTCATTCTACTCATTGGGATAAATGAATTGATGCTTTGGTTTTGTGAGAAAAACATTTTTGCTTCCATTTTTAAAATTAAAGTTCATCTTTCAACTGTGATAAACACAGATTCACATAATAATATGCTTTCTTTTAATGATTGGGCACCAGAAATTCATTCTACTGTTTGGGATAAATGAATTGATGCTTTGGTTTCATAAGAAAAGATTTCCTTTATGCCATTTTTAGAATTAAAGTTTATTTTTCAATTGGGATAAATGAGATTCACATAACAATCTCTATTTTTTTAATGATTGGGCACCATAAATTCACTTTACTCATTGGGATAAATGAATTGATGCTTTGGTTTAATAAAAAAAACTTCTCTTTGTGCCATTTTTAGAATTAAAGTTTGTTTTTCAATTCGGATAAACCCGAATTCACTTAACAATCTCCATTCTTTTAATGATTTGGCACCATAAATTCGTTCTACTTGTTGGGATAAATGAATTGATTCTTTGATTTCATAAGAAAAACTTTTCTTTGGGCTATTTCACAAGAAAAGCTTTTCTTTTAACCTTTTAGAATTAAAATTCATTTTTCAATTGGGATAAACACAGATTCACATAATGATCTCCATTCTAGTAATGATTAGGCACCACAAATTCATTCTACTTATTGGGATAAATGAATTGACACTATGGTTTCATAAGAAAAACTTCTATTTATGCCATTTTTAGATTATAGTTCATTTTTCAATTAGGGTAAACACGAATTCACATAACAATTTTCATTCTGTTAATGATTGGGCCCTACAAATTCATTTTACTCATTAGGACAAATGAATTGATGCTTTGGTTTCGTAGGAAAAACTTTTTTTTCTTCTTCTTTTAGAATTAAAGTTTTTTTTTCAACTGTGATAAACATGGATTCACATAATAATATGCTTTCTTCTAATGATTGGGCACCATAAATTCATTCTACTCGTTGGGATAAATGAATTGATGCTTTGGTTTCATAAGAAAAACTTGTCCTTCTACCTTTTTTAGAATTAAAGTTCATCTTTCAATTAGGATAAACACGGATTCACATAATAATCTGCTTTCTTTTGATGATTGGGCACCACAAATTCATTATACTCATTGGGATAAATGAATTAATGCTTTGGTTTCATAAGAAAAACTTCTCTTTGTGCTATTTTTTGATTAAAGTTTGTTTTTCAATTGGTAAAAACCTGAATTCACATAATTATCTCTATTCTTTTAAAGATTGGGCACCATAAATTCATGCTACTCATTGGGATAAATGAGTTGATGCTTTGGTTTATACGAAAAACTATTCTTTTTACCCTTTTTAGAATTAATGTTCTGTCTTAGTTGGGATACACTTGAATTCACATAATAATCTTCATTCTTTTAATGATTGGGCACCACAAATTCTTTCTACTCGTTGGGATAAATGAATTGATGCTTTGGTTTCACAAGAAAAACTTTCCCTTCTACCTTTTTTAGAATTAAAGTTCATCTTTTAGTTAGGATAAATATGGATTCACATAATAATCCGCTTTTTTTTTATGATTGGGCACTATAAATTCATTCTACTCATTGGGATAAATGAATTGATGATTTGGTTTCATAAAAAAAATTTCTCTTTGTGCCATTTTTTGAATTAAAGTTTGTTTTTCAATTGGTAAAAACTCGAATTCAGATAGTTATCTCTATTCTTTTAAAGATTGGGCACCATAAATTCATGCTACTCATTGGGATAAATGAGTTGATGCTTTGGTTTACACGAAAAACTATTCTTTTTACCCTTTTTAGAATTAATGTTCATGTCTCAGTTGGGATACACTTGAATTCACATAATAATCTTCATTCTTTTAATGATTAGGCACCCCAAATTCATTCTACTCATTGGGATAAATGAATTCATACTTCGGTTTCGTAAAAAAATCTTCTCCTTGTGCCATTTTTAGAATTAAAGTTTGTTTTTCAATTGATAAAACCCAAATTCACATAATAATCTCTATTCTTTTAATGATTGGGCACCATAAATTCATGCTACTCATTGGGATAAATGAGTTGATGCTTTGGTTTCACAAGAAAAACTTATATTTGTGCCAGTTTTAAAATTAAAGTTTATTTTTCAATTGGGATAAACCTGAATTCACATGATAATGTCCATTCTTTTAATGATTGGGCACCATAAGTTCATTCTACTTATTTGGATAAATAAGTTGATGCTTTGCTTTCAAAAGAAAAACTTATATTTGTGCCAGTTTTAGAATTATAGTTCGTGTTTGAACTGGGATAAACACAGATTCACATAATAATATCCATTCTTTTAATGATTGGGCACCATAAATTCATTTTACTCTTTGGGATAAATGAATTGATGCTTTGGTTTCGAATGGAAAGCTTTTCATTCAACCTTTTTTAGAACTAAAGTTCATCTTTCAACTGGGATAAACATGGATTCACATAATAATATCCTTTCTTTTAATGATTGGGCACCAGAAATTCATTCTACTCACTAGGATAAATGAATTGATGCTTTGGTTTTATAAGAAAAACTTTTTTTTGTGCCATTTTTAGAATTAAAGTTCATTGTTCAATTGGGATAAATATAAATTCACATAATAATCTCATTTCTTTTAATGATTAGGCACCATAAATTCATTCTGCTTGTTAGGATAAATGAATTGATGCTTTGGTTTTATAAGAAAAACTTTTCTTTGTGCCATGTTTATAAATAAAGTTTGTTTCTCAATTGGGATACACAAGAATTCATATAATAATCTCATTCTTTTAATGATTGGGCACCTAAATTCATTCTACTCATTGGGATGAATGAATTGATAGTTTGGTTTCACAAGAAAAACTTTTCTATATACCCTCTTTAGAATTAAAGTTTGTATTTCAATTAGGATAAACATATATTTACATAATTATCTCCTTTTTATTCATGATTGGGCACCACAAATTTATTCTGCTCTTTGGGATAAATGAATTGATGCTTTGGCTTCATGAGAAAAACTTTTCTTTCTATGATTTTTAGAATTAAAGTTTGCCTTTTAATTGGGATAAACAAGAATTCACTTAATTATCTCTTTTCTTTTAATGATTGGGCACCATAAATTCATTCTACTCACTGGGATAAATAAATTAATGCTTTGGTTTTACAAGAAATACTTCTCTTTATGCCATTTTTAGAATTAAAGTTCCTTTTTCAATTGGGATAAACATGAATTCACATAATAATCTCTTTTTTTTTAATGTTGGGCACCACAAATTCATTCTACTCATTGGGACAAATGAATTGATACTTTGTTTTATAAGAAAAACTTCTCTTTGTGCCATGTTTAGAATTAAGGTTTGTTTCTCAATTGGGATACATAAGAATTAACATAATAATCTCTATTCTTTTAATGATCGGGCACCTAAATTCATTCTACTCACTTGGATAAATGAATTGGTTTCACAAGAAAAACTTTTATATATACCTTTTTTAGAATTGAAGTTCATCTTTCAATTGGGATAAATACAGATTCACATAATAATCTCATTTCCTTTAATGATTGGGGACCACAAATTTGTTTTACTTATTGGGATAAATGAATTGATGTTTTGGCTTCACAATAAAAACTTTTCTTTCTATGATTTTTAGAATTAAAGTTTGCCTTTCAGTTGGGATAAACACGGATTCACATAATAATCTCCTTTCTTTTAATGATTGGCCACCAGAAATTCATTCTACTCATTAGGATAAATGAGTTGATGCTTTGGTTTCATAAGAAAAACATATCTTTGTGCCGTTTTTAGAATTAAAGTTCATTTTTCAATTGGGATAAACATTTATTCATATAATAATCTCTATTCTTTTAGTGGTTGGGCACTACAAATTCACTTTACTCGTTAGGATAAATCAATTGATCTTTTGGCTTCATAAGAAAAACATTTCTTTCTAACATTTTTAGAATTAAAGTTCACCTTTCAATTGGGATAAACACGGATTCACATAATAATCTCCTTTCTTTTAATAATTGGGCCCCACATATTCATTCTACTCATCGGGCTAATTGAGTTGATGCTTTGGTGTCATAAGAAAAACTTCTCTTTGTGCCGTTTGTAGAATTAAAGTTTGCTTTGCAGTGGGATAAACGTGTATTCACAAAATAATCTCTATTCTTTTAGTGATTGGGCATCACAAATTCACTCTACTCATTAGGGTAAATCAGTTGATGCTTTGGTTTTGCAAGAAAAGTTTTTCTTTCTACCTTTTTTAGAATTAAAGTTCATCTTTTAATTGAGATCAACATGGATTCACATAATAATTTGCTTTCTTTTAATGACTGGGCACCACAAATTCATTCTACTCATTGGGATAAATGAATTGATGCTTTGATTTCATAAGAAAAACTTCTCCTTGCACCATTTTTAGAATTAAAGTTCGTTTCTCAATTGGGATATACAAGAATTCACATAATAATCTTCATTTCCTTTAATGGTTGGGCGCCACAAATTCATTATAATCATTGAGATAAATGAATTGACACTTTGGTTTCACAAGAAAAACTTTTCTTTATACCTTTTTTAGAATTAATGTTCGTTTTTCAATTGGATAAACACGGATTCACATAATAATCTCCTTTCTTTTAATGATTGGGCACCATAAATTCATTCTACTCATTGGGATAAATGAAAAGCTCATCTTCTAGTTGGGATAAATACGGATTCACATAATAATCTCCTTTCTATTAATGATTGGGCACCATAAGTTCATTCTACTCATTGTGATAAATGAATTGATGCTTTGGTTTCATAAGAAAAACTTCTCTTTGTGCCATTTTTCAAGTTAAAATTCATTTTTTAATTGGGATAAACACGAATTCACAGAATAATCCTTATTTTTTTTAATGATTAGGCACCACAAATTCATTCTACTAATTGGGATATATGAATTTATGATTTGGGTTCACAAGAAGAACTTTTCTTCTAACCATTTGTAGAATTCAAGTTCATCTCAATTAGGATAAACATAGATTTACATAATAATCTCCTTTCTTTTAACGATTGAGCACCATAAATTCATTCTACTCATTAGGATAAATGAATTGATGCTTTGCTTTCATAAGAAATATTTCATTTTCCACCATTTTTTAGAATCAAAGTTTGTCTTTCAATTGGGATAAACACGGACTCACGTAATAATCTCCTATCTTTTAATGATTGGCCACCACAAATTCATTCTACTCATTAGGGTAAATGAGTTGATGCTATGGTTTTATAAGAAAAACTTCTATTTATGCCATTTTTAGTTTTAAAGTTTACTTTTCAATTGGGATAAACGCGGATTCACTTAATAATGTCCATTCTTTTAATGATTGGGTGCCATAAATTCATTCTACTTATTGGGATAAATGAATTTTTGGTTTCATAAGAAAAACATCAATTTATGCCATTATTAGATTTAAAGTTCATTTTTCAATTGGGATAAACACTGATTCACGTAGTAATCTCTTTTCCTTTAATGATTGGGCACCCCAAATTGAATCTACTCATTGGGGTAAATGAGTTGATGCAGTGGTTTCATAAGAAAGACCTCTCTTTGTGCCACTTTTAGAATTAAAATTCGCTTTTCAATTGGGATAAATGCGAATTTATAGAATAATCTCATTTCTTTTAATCATTGGGCACCACAAATTCATTCTACTCATTGGGATATATGAGTTCATGTTTTGGTTTCATAAGAAAAACTTTACTTCCCACCATTTTTTAGAATCAAAGTTCTTCTATCAATTGGGATAAACACGAATTCATATAATAATCTCATTTGTTTTCATTATTAGGGACCATAAACATGTTCTCCTGATCGTGAAAAATGATATTGATACCTTGGTTTCGCAGGAAAAACTTCTCTTTCCACCATTTTTAGAATTAAAGTTAATTTTAAATTGGAATAAACACGGATTCACAAAATAATCTCCATTGTTTTAATGATTGGCACCATAAATTCACTATACTCATTGGGGTAAATGAATTGATGCTTTGGTTTCACAAGAAAAACTTTTCTTTCGACCTTTTTTAGAATTAAAGTTTATGTTCCAATTGGGATAAACATAAATTCACATAATAATCTTCTTTGTTTTGATGATTACACACCACAAATTCATTCTACATATTGGGATAAATGAATTGATGCTTTGGTTTTATAAGAAAACTTCTCCTTATGCTATTTTCAGAATTAAAGTTTGTTTCTCAATTAGGATAAACAAGAATTCACATAATAATCTCCATTCTTTTAATGATTGGGCACCCAAATTCATTCTACTCATTAGGATAAATAAATTGATGGTTTTGTTTCATAAGATCAACTTTTCGATATACCTTTTTTAGAATTAAAGTTTGTCTTTCAATTGGGTTAAACACGGATTTACATAATAATCTCCTTTCCTTTAATGATTGGGCACCATAAATTCATTCTACTCATTGGGATAAATGAATTGATGCTTCGGCTTGACAAGAAAAACTTTTTTTTCTAACATTTTTAGAATTAAAGTTTGCCTTTCAATTGGGATAAACACCGATTCACATAATAATCTCCTTTCTTTTAATGATTGGGCACCACAAATTCATTCTACTCATCGGGACAAATGAGTTGATGCATTGGTTTCATAAGAAAAACTTCTCTTTGTGTCATTTTTAGAATTAAAGTTCATTTTTTAATTGGGATAAACGTGTATTCATATAATAATCTCTATTCTTTTAGTGATTGGGCACCATAAATTCACTATACTAATTGGGATAAATCAGTTAATGCTTTGGTTTCATAAGACAAGCTTTTATTTCTACCTTTTTTAGAATTAAAGTTCCTCTTTTAATTGAGATCAACACAGATTCATATAAAAATTTGCTTTCTTTTAATAACTGGGCACCCCAAATTCATTTCACTCATTGGGATAAATGAATTGATGGTTTTGTTTCACAAGATAAACTTTTCTATTTAGAATTAAAATTCATCTTTCAATTGGGTTAAACACGGATCCACATAATAATCTCCTTTCCTTTAATGATTAGGCACTACAAATTCATTTTACTCATTAGGATAAATGAATTGATGCTTTGGCTTCATAAGAAAAACTTTTCTTTCTAACATTTTCAGAATTAAAGTTCACCTTTCAATTGGGATAACCATGGATTCACATAATAATCTCCTTTCTTTTAATGATTCGGCACCACAAATTTATTCTACTCATTGGGATAAATGAGTTGATGACTCGATTTCACAAAAAAATTGCTCTTTGTGCCATTTTTAGATTTAAAGTTCACTTTTCAATTGGGATAAACTTGGATTCACATAATAATCTCCATTCTTTTAATAATTGGGCACCATAAATTCATTCTACTTTTTGGGATAAATGAATTGATGCTTTAGTTTCATAAGAAAAACATCAACTTGTGCCATTTTTAGATTTAAAGTTCGTTTTTTCAATTAGGATAAGCATAGATTTACTTAATAATCTTCATTCTTTTAATGATTGGGCAACACAAGTTCACTCTACACGTTGGGATAACTGAATTGATGCTTTGGTTTCATAAGAAAAACTTCTCTTTGCGCCACTTTTAGAATTAAAGTTCATTTTCAATTGGGATAAAATGAATTCTCATAATAATCTCTATTTTTTAATGATTGGATACCACAAATTCATTCTAGTCATTGGCATAAATGAATTGATGCTTTGGTTTCATAAGAAAAACTTCTCTTTGTGCCATTTTTAGAATTAAAGTTCGTTTTTCACTTGGGATAAACACGAATTCACATAATAATCTAAATTCTTTTAATGATTGGGCACCACAAATTCATTCTACTCATTGGGATAATTGAATTGATGCTTTGGTTTCACAAGAAAATCTTTTCTTTCTACCTATTTTAGAATTAAAGTTCGTCTTCCAGTTGGGATAAACATGGATTCACATAATAATCTCCTTTCTATTGATGATTGGGCACCACAAATTCGTTCTACTCATTGGGATAAATGAAAAGTTCATCTTTCAGGTGTGATAAACACGGATTCACATAACAATCTCCTTTCTATTTATGATTGGCTACCACAAATTCAATCTACTCATTAGGATAAATGAATTGATGCTTTGGCTTCATTAAAGAAATTTCTCTTTGTGCCATTTTTAGAATTAAAGTTTATTTTTTAATTGGGATAAACATGAATTCATATAATAATCCCTATTCTTTTAATGATTGATTAGGCACCACAAATTTATTCTACTAATTAGGATATATGAATAGATGCTTTGGGTTCACAAGAAAAATTTTCTTCTGACCTTTTTTAGAATTAAAGTTCATCTTTCAGTTAGGATAAACATGATTCACATAATAATATCCTTTCTTTTAATGACTGAGCACCATAAATTCATTCTACTCGTTAGGATAAATGAATTAATGCTTTCATTTTATAAGAAAAACTTCATTTTCCACCATTTTTTAGAATCAAAGTTCATCTATCAATTGGGATAAATACGAATTTACGTAATAATCTCCATTCTTTTAATGATTGGGCATCCCAAATTTATTCTACTCTTTGGGATAAATGAATTGATGCTTTGGTTTCATAAGAAAAACTTCTCTTTGTGCAATTTTTAGAATTAAAGTTCATTTTTCAATTGGAATAAACATGAATTCACATAATAATCTCCATTCTTTTAATGATTGGGCTCCATAAATTCACTTAATGGGATAAATGAATTGATGCTTTGGTTTCATAAGAAAAACTTAACTTTGTGCCATTTTTAGAATGAAAGTTTATTTCTCAATTGGGATAAACACGAACTCACATAATAATCTCCATTCTTTTATTGATTGGGCACCACAAATTTATTCTGCTTATTGGGATAAATGAATTGATGCTTTGGTTTCACAAGAAAAACTTCTCTTTGTGCAACTTTTAGAATTAAAGTCTATTTTTCAATTAGGATAAACTCGAATTCACATAATCATCTCTATTCTTTTAACGATTGGGCACCATAAATTCATCCTAATCATTAGGATAAATGAATTGATGCTTTGGTTTCATAAGAAAAACTTCTCTTTGTGCCATTTTTAGATTTAAAGTTCATTTTTAAACTGCGATAAATATGAAATGCGGATAATAATTTCCATTCTTTTAATGATTAGGCACCACAAATTCATTCTACTCATTGGGATAAATTTATTAATGCTTTGGTTTCATAAGAAAAACTTCTTTTTATGCCATTTTTAGAATTAAAGTTCATTTTTCAGTTGGGTTAAACATGAATTCACATAATAATCTCCATTCTTTTAATGATTGGGCACCATAAACTCATTCTACTTAATGGGATAAATGAATTGATGCTTTAGTTTTATAAGAAAATGTTCTTTTTATGCCATTTTTAGAATTAAAGTTCGTTTCTCAATTGGGATAAATAGGAATTCAAATAATAATCTCTATTCTTTTATTGATTGGGCACAACAAAGTTATTCTACTCCTTGGGATAAATGAATTGATGCTTTGGTTTTCACAAGAAAAACTTTTCTTTCTACCTTTTTTAGAATTAAAGTTCATCTTTCAATTGGCATAAATACAGATTCGCATAATAATCTCCTTTCTATTAATGATTAGGCACCATAAATTCATTCTACTCGTTGGAATAAATGAATTGATGCTTTGGTTTCATAAGAAAAACTTCTCTTTGTGTCATTTTTAGAACTAAAGTTCGTTGTTCAAATGGGATAAACATGAATTCACATAATAATCTCAATTTTTTTAATCATTGGGCACCACAAATTCATTCTACTCATTGGGATAAATGAATTAATGCTTTGGTTTCACAAGAAAAACTTTTCTTTCTACCTTTTTAAGAATTAAAGTTCATCTTTCAATTAGGATAGACACAGATTCACATAATAATCCTTTTTCTTTTAACGATTGGTCTCCATAAATTCATTCTACTCATTGGGATAAGTGAATTAATGCTTTGGTTTCATAAGAAAAACATCTATTTATGCCATTTTTAGATCCAAAGTTCATTTTTTAATTAGGATAAACACAAATTCAAATAATAATCTCCATTCTTTTAATGATTGGGCACCACAAATTCATTCTACTCATTGGGAAAAATGAATTGATGCTGTGGTTTCGTATGAAAAACTTTTCTTTCTCCCTTTTTTAGAATTAAAGTTCATCTTTCAATTGGGATAAACACAGATACACATAATAATCCCTATTCTTTTAATCATTGGGCACCATAAATTCATTCTACATGTTGGGATAAATGAATTGATGCTTTGGTTTCATAAGAAAAACTTCTCTTTGTGTCATTTTTAGAACTAAAGTTCATTTTTCGATTGGAATAAACACGAATTCACTTAATAATCTCTATTCTTTTAATTATTAGGCACCACAGATTCTGCTAATTGGGATAAATGAATTGATGCTTTGGATTCATAAGAAAAACTTCTCTTTTTGCCATTTTTAGAATTAAAGTTCATTTTTCAATCGAGATAAACATGAATTCACATAATAATCTCCACTCTTTTATTTATTGGGCACCAAAAATTTATTATATTCACTGGGATAAATGAATTGATGCTTTGGTTTGACGAGAAAAACTTTTCATTCTACCTTTTTTTAGATTTAAAGTTCATCTTCTAATTGGCATAAACACCGATTCACATAATAATCTTCTTTCTATTAATGAGTGGGCACCACAAATTCATTCTACCCATTGGGAGAAATGAATTGGTGCTTTGGTTTCATAAGATAAACTTCTCTTTGTGCCATTGTTAGAGCTAAAGTTCATTTTTCAAATAGGATAAACACGAATTCACATAATAATCTCAATTCTTTTAATCATTGGGCACCACAAATTCATTCTACTCTTTGGGATAAATGAATTAATGCTTTGGTTTCTTAAGAAAAACTTTTCTTTCTACCCTTTCAAGAATTAAATTTCTTCTTTTAATTAGGATAGACACAGATTCACATAATAATCCCCTTTCTTCTAATGATTAGTCTCCACAAATTTATTCTACTCATTGGGATAAATGAATTGATGCTTTAGTTTCATAAGAAAAACATCTATTTGTGTCATTTTTAGATTTAAAGTTCGTTTTTCCATTAGGATAAACACAAATTCAGTCCATTCTTTTAATGATTAGGCACTACAAATTCATTCTACTCATTGGGATAAATGAATTAATGCTTTGGTTTTGCAAGAAAAACTTTTCTTTCTCCCTTTTTTAGAATCAAAGTTCATCTTTCAACGAGGATAAATATGGATACAATTAATAATCTCCATTCTTTTAATGATTGGGCACCACAAATTCATTCTACCCATTAGGATAAATGAATTGATGCTTTGGTTTCATAAGAAAAACTTCTTTTTGTGCCATTTTTAGAACTAAAGTTCATTTTTCAAATGGGATAAACATGAATTCACTTAATAATCTCCAGTCTTTTAATGATTGGGCACCACAAATCCATTCTACTAATTGGAATAAATGAATTGATGCTTTGGATTCATAAAAAAAAACTTTTTTGTGCCATTTTTAGAATTAGAATTAAAGTTCATTTTTCAATTAGGATAAACACGGATTCACATAATAATCTCTATTTTTTTAATGATTGGGCACCATAAATTTATTCTACTTATTGAGATAAAAGAAGTGATGCTTTGGTTTTACAGGAAAAACTTTTTTTCTACCTTTTTTAGATTTAAAATTTGTCTTCCAATTGGCATAAACATAGATTCGCATAACAATCTCCTTTCTATTAATGATTGGGCGCTGCAAATTCATTCTACAGATTGGGATAAATGAATTGGTGCTTTGGTTTCATTAGAAAAACATCTTTTTGTACCACTTTTAGAACTAAAGCTTGTTTTTCAATTAGGATAAACATAAATTCACATAATAATCTCTATTCTTTTAATGATTGAGCAACACAAATTCATTTTACTCATTGGGATAAATTAATTGGTGCATAGGCTTCATAAGAAAAAATCTATTTGTGCCATTTTTAGATTTAAAGTTTGTTTTCCAATTGGGATAAATATAGATTCACATAATAATCTCCATTCTTTTAATGAT
>JBBYHO010538055.1:0-15430 GCA_038382025.1 Adansonia gregorii | reverse complement strand
AGCATTGGCCATCTCATGATGGTCACACGAGACCAATAAGATGAGTGATTCGTCTTATGGTCCCCCTCACTGTGTCACAAGTCAAGAATCTGTATTTTCCCGTTCTTATCGTAACTCCGAAGAATGGTCTTAGTCAAGAAGACATTTTTGAGTTAGGATAATATTTTAAGTCGTACGCACTCTTAGATCCGCGAGGATCCACCCTGGGGTACGTCGCGACAAATATGCCTGGGTAAGATCATCGTGGGTGCATCTTTTTGTTGTGGGCTCGAATCATGCATCTTTGATGCGTTTGACCATGGCAAATGGCTTTCATGCATTTTTCCTTAATGAGATTGAATTGGTCGTATCTGTTCTTGACCCATTCAGCCTTTTCAAGCTTGGTTTCAATCAAAACTCTAAGAGAAGGGATCTCGACTTCGATGGGCAATACAGCTTTCATCCCTTAGACAAGAGAGAATAGGGTAACGCTTATGGAAGTTCAAACTGAGGTCTGATAGGCATGAAGTGCAAAGAATAGCTTCTCATGCCAGTCTTTGTAAATTTCGACCATTTTTGTAACTATTCTTTTAATATTTTTGTTGGCCACCTTGATTGCCCCATTCATATTTGGGTGATAAGAATAGAATTATGATGCTGGATCTTAAACTGTAAGAGGTCTGGTGGTACAAAGCTTTCTTAGAAACCTTTTTTAGAATCAACTTCACTAGTGCAAATTAATCGTTTGAAATCGATCTTCAAAGACCTATCAGACACATCCATGTCACTATCGCTAGGACACCTGAAAGGGTGAAGAAATAGGCATTGCAAAAGACACACACATAATCTGAAGATTTGGATAAGAATAGAGGTAAAAGAGTAACTGAGACAAAGAGATTGAAACGTGATGAAGGGACAAAATATGGAATAATATAGGCAATAGTCTTTTAATCGATAATATTTGATAAAGATGCCCCTTACATAAGACACCTATCTGTCTTTGGGTGAGGACAAGTAGGTTTTCATTTCTTGACATTACATAAAAGGGACAAGAAAAGAGCAGGGGCTTCTATCATGGCCCCATCATCAAAATCATGTTTTAGTGGAAGGACAAATTTTGTGTCTCGGTATCAATCATGTTTGTAGCTAGCTTAGTATGGTTTGGTAAAGGATTGGGAGCAACATTTGTCCTTGGTTCATCCCGAACTGCAAGACTTTTGAGTTTATTAGATTTTGCACATTTCGTTTAAAATACATGCAGTTCTTAATGTCGTGCCCCACTACCCCAGCATGGTATTCATAATGGGCATTAAGGTTTTACCATGGCAGGTATGGTGGCTTTTTTCTGGGACATAGATTAGGGCCATTAAATAATTTTGGAGTCAAGTTTGGTAGAGCTCTTTATAGGTCATAAGGATGAGATCAAAATGTTATCTTGGTTGATTTGCACCTTCATTGCCAGGTGTATTATTGGTTGTTTGATTAGTATTTTGGTGGACTTATGGAAGGTAGCTTTGTGGTGGGTTTGATGGGATTGCAAATGATGGGTTATATGTTGCAGCATAAATTGCCTATGGGGATATTATGATGGGGAAGAACATGGCATTCTTGAGTAGCGAGGGTTGGGTGCTTGAGGCTATCTTGACTGAGATAAGCCAGCATAATTTATGGCATTGGCCTCTTCTTCCTTCTTTTTACCGGTAATGGGCTTCTTACGCGATCCAACTATTTCCCCAGCAAACATTCTACCACTCTTGATGGTGGCATCAATCATTTATATGGAGAGAACTAAGTCTGCAAATTTCTTGGTGACATTTCCTACGAGCTTCTCATAATAAGTAGCACGTAGGGTATGAATAAAAGTGACTGTCATTTCTTTTTCTATAGGGGGAGGCTAGACTAGGGCTGCTTCTTCTTTTCACCTTGTGGCATATTGCCTGAAACTTTCAATGGATCTTTTCTTGAAATTCATCAAGGAAAGTCGATCTGACGCCCAATCAGACACATTTTGGTATTGATTTAGAAAGGCATTAGCCAAGTCAGCCCATGATTGGATTTTGACATTGTCTACCTCGATATACCACTGAGTTGCTGCCTTAGTGAGGCTATGCTGGAAGCAATGGATGAGAAGCTTTTCATCTTTCTCATACTTGGCCATCTTTCATAGGTATATTCGGACATGGACAAAAAGGTCAATGGTTCCACTAAACTTCTCAAACTCTGGGACTTTGAACTTTAGGGAACAACAAGGTTGGACACCAAAGATAGCGATTGCGCGTCAAGAGCTCTGAACTTGTCATTCCCCTTAATAGCTTAAAGGCATTTTTCCAATAGTTGGAATTTGTTCACTTTCTTCATAGTTATGGCAAACTTTTGACCTTTTGTTTTCCCCCGTTCCTCATGGTCAAGGGTTATTAGATATGTCGATAAGACTCATGTGTTCACTTCTTGAGTACCAAGAATAAATTAACCTACCGCAATGGGATTTCAGGAGATGACTGGTAGAGCCTGAGCGATAGGTGGAAGACCGAGCTGTTGCTCTTTTCTAGCTTCCCCTTAGATAAGTTCTGGATTATTGGCAAGGGGACTTTCTACGTTGGGAGGATCATTTCTTGTTTCAACAGTGCTGGCTTACCCTTTTTCTTTCACAGAAGCTATCATTAGTTCCATAAGTTTCATGATTTGAGTTTGCATTTTGCATTGTTGATGGAGCATCTGGTCTTGTGATTCCTTAACCATTAGCTAAAGTCACTCAATACGAGCTTCATTATCACTTTCCATGATTTGTTTGCGGCTTTGCGTGTTGTCGTGATACAGGATGTTAGGCTTCGTTTTCTTAATTGACCCCGAAGTCCCTTGCACCTTTATGGCACGATTCCTGTATTAGACTTTTACTTGAAAATGTGTTTATTGATGAGTGTTTATAATGTAATGATGAGTTAAGATAAGGAATGATTGATGCAAGTGTAAAAAAGGTTAAGGTAAATATGCATATACATTGGAGACAATTGAATCTTAGAATAGCTTCAGCCATAACATCTTTCATAAAGCCAGAAAAAGGTCCCTTGCTAAACATCAAACCAGAACAATTATCCCAAAATGATGCTGGTCATGATAAATATGATGAGATGATGCATACGTCAGAACACAAACGAAGGGAAATGAGTTAGTGAAATGTATAAGAGATAAATGTAAGAAATTAAGGAATTTGAGAACATCAGAGAAAATATTCATGTCTCAACCAAGGTGGTGAGACAAGAAATGAGCATTGTATCAACATGCCAGGATCCAATCTACCCCTTCATGAGGTGCTGCAATATCTTATTTTGATGGAAAAATAACCAACTAGTTATAATATTCGTTTATCACCACTAATGCGGATGTGAGTTAAGCCGTGACTCGGATAGCATAAAGGCTTACGGTATAGACATTATGAATGATGGTTTTTTGTTCACTATCACTTATTACACAAAGGTTAGCCATCGTTCAAATGGCACAATAGCATGCCTTGATAAATGATAAAAATATAGATGCGATTGACAATTGTATACTTATTGTCACTTACATAATAATGGTAATTAGGAGTAAAGGTTTGGAATGTTTCCCTGAGTAACCCTATTCTCCGGCTATTCTAACAGTGTTTTGGTATGGTTTGACATGGTTTAGCTTGTAGGGCTCACTATATGAGTTTTAAGTTGACACCTAAATAGGTATTCGAATTGCTCCTCCGTCTGGTAAGGACAGTCGATGGACCGCGATCCTAGACCCATCGTGGGTTTGGCAGAACGGTTTCGATCCATTGGATGTATTTCCCTATGCAGAAGGTTACTCACAACAGACATAGGTAATTTACATCTAAAAAGTTATTACCATGCCTATGCAGAGGGTTATTCACGAAGGCAGATAGCTCACTTCCTCCTAATGATTGGGTTATAACCACGCCATGGAGTTTGGCGAGACACTAATGCACATACAAGTGCACGGTATGTGACGAGGAAATGATCAAACTTTTTTGTTTACTTCTGTATTACCATTTTTATTAAACTAATGATTATTCAAAAATAAGGCAATCCAGACAATCATGTTAAACAAAAAATTAGTTGACAAAATGAAAAAAAATTCATAGTTAAATAATGACTGAAGATCGAAAGAACTAGAAACCTAGCAAGATACCGCTAGTCATTAGCCTAACTCTCTATACTATCCCCAATAGAGTCGCGAAGCTGTCGTAACGTATCGTAGGGGTTAATCCTCACAGATCTATAGGTGTATACAACTTAAAATATTTTTCTAACTTGGAATGTTTTCTTGATCGAAACTTTTTCTTCCCAACATAATGAGAATGAGAAAGTACAGATTCTCAACTTATAACACAGTGAGGGGGACCATAAGATGAATCGCTCATCTTATTGGTCTGGAATAACCATCACAAAATGGCCAACGCTTGGAGTCACTATCGATCATTTCAAACTAGGCATGACCGAATCCCTATTGAAACCTATGTTTTGAGTTAGAAACTCAAAACATCGATCCTGTGGTATATGAAGTGCAAAGATTTGCCATTAGGGTTTGGGAGTTGGTTACGCGAAATTAGGTATGAACCTTTTCGCAATGCCCGAAATCGGTACCGTACTAGCTATGTCTTCCCTCAGTTTTGATTCTTTCGATCTTAACTCGTCATTATTTCGATATAACCCCTTTTAGTACATGAATCTTAGAGAAATATAAATCCATGTTTCAATGAAAAAAGATTTAATCTTATATATGCCCTGGAGAGATGGGGAATATAGAGATTTTTAATAAAATGACCTCTGGATTTTACTTTGAAAATGATATGCTCCACTTTGGGCACTAGAGAGATACCCATGCAGAGCATTACCTTTAATTTTATTTGAAATGTTTTGAAAACATAAATGCAAATAAACATCACAAAGAAATCATGTTAGTAAGGCAATAAATGAACTAACATAACATGGATCATTCAATGCAATGATAAAGAAAATGGGTGGACTATTAAAATTTATCTCGCAATTGACATTGATTATCTGAGAATAATCGAATCAACAATTTTTTAAATGCATCTAGGTTCTTGATTAAATGAGGTTTCTTTGACATATTCATGGGAGTCCGGGAAAAGAAAAAATTAATTGTAATTGAATGACGGGGTTGGAGTATCCCTTCGAAAAGGTAGGGTAATTATTTTGACAAAGAAAGATTTTTTAATCTCAATAGTTTAAAAAATAGGGTTAGAGTATTCCTCAAAAAAGTTAGGATTAGAGTATCCCTAAAAGTGACACATCTGACACTTTTTAGAGAAGTTGAGTTAGAAAACTTAAGTTGACAAAACTTTATGATTTAGGAAATGTATGAGCGTTTCGACAACTTTTGGCAAAAAAATTATTGTGAATGAGGATGGTAAAGATATAAAATGTGTTTGTGCCTTCATACGAGCCTATGGAAGGTTAAAACTTGTTCTCAAGTCTGATCGGGGTGATATAGAGACATTCGAATGTTTCGAGATGAAATTCGGGAAAACAACTCAATTTTAACCATGACCGAAAATAGGGGACAGCATAACACTATCCTACTTCCTGAATTTATTCTAAATTGATTTGAAGGCTCTAGAGGGTGGACAATATACCGTTAGAAAGGTAACTTAATGAGGGTCAACCTAAAAATATTCCCAATATCCCAAAAAGTCACTTTTCTAGTAAATAAATTTTCAAGTTCGGATTAATTTTGCTGCTGGCAAAGCATACAAGGGACAAGGTGTGTCAAAATTTGAAAAATCATTCCAGCCTCATTTGGCATTGAAAAATTGCAAATAATACCTTTCCAGAACAGGAATTTCATGATATTTGAGGAAAAATATTTGAAAATTTTGGAAAAATCATTGAGTGGGCCTGAACGGCCCAACTAGAATACATGTTTGGGTTTTAGACATTCTAGACGATTTAGATTTGAAAAATTATAACTCTCTCATTCAGAATGATCCGAGGGTGAATAAGACATCATTTTAAAGATAATTCGACATACATTGAGGGAAAAATATCAAAAAATTTATGAAAAATCATTCAGGATATTAAAGTGATTTTTCAATTTGGTATAGTTCTGCTACCAGTAGTGGACAAAGCAAAGTAGAGGATATCTCTTATTTTTTTATGTCTACGGGTCCAAACTCGAGTCATTGATGTTCGACCATCTATGAGTGAAGGGAAAGAGTGGCATGAGCATCACGAACTCATTTGCACAGCCTCGGAGTAGTTTAGGACGATGAAATAGCCCATTGATCATACCGCTCAAAGTTTTGACTCAAAAAAAAGACATAAACATTTAGGGAAAAATGGCAAGACCATTTTCGTTTCAAAATCAAAAGATTGGAGCTTGTTTAACGAAGATTGTAGATTTGAAAAACTTAATTTTCCTCAAGATATTTTGCTAACTTTAAGGAAAATGCTAAATCTATGCTAATCCTCATTGGTTGAGGTTAACATGCTTGGCTTGGGAGGTTTTAAAAATCAGTTTTGACAGCCATCAAACATGTATTTTGACAAGGAGAAGACAACAAACATACAAAGGGATGGCACATAACATGAATGGGGATGCTAACTTTACCAATGGTCTAGACAAAGAAAGTTTTATGCTTTTTTACCAGAAAATGTTATAGATACTGAAAATAACAATGATCATGCAAGATAATGTGTAAATGTCCTTAAAATGTGTTACGCTAATGATTCCTACATGGATTAAGGATAACAAGATGCATGGATATGGCATACAATGCAGGAGGAAGAGATATCAAACTAATAAGGATGAAATGGGGCATTTTGCACATCAAAGAGGCATTAGGCATCCAAATCTTAAACTACCACAACCAAAAGCCACAATAATGCATGATAATCCTAAGAGGGTGATGGAAACATAGAAAGTTCACTAAAATGATGAAGGTGCTAAAAAACAGAAAATAAAAGTGATAAAGTGAGAAGTTATACCAACAAAACTTCACTTTTTGGCCAAATAATTAGAGCAGTAGAGATGGCTTGAATTTTTTTTCCTTGTTGTTAATAAGCAAGAAAAAGAGAGAAATAATGAGGTTTTGGTTCTACTATGGATAAAGGTGATTTTTACAATGTGTAATGGTTGGGAATGAGTGTTTTGGGCTTATTTTTGGGTGGTGGGTGAACAGCTACAGGATTTGGCTTTCTTGATGTGGGAATATGTTTTTGAAGCTGAAAATGAGCTGGAATCTAACCTTTTCTAGCTGAGATATAAGTGGTCTATTTATACTAGCATTTTGCAGCCAAATTAGTGGTGTTTTTAGTCGTTTCTCAAAGGGAAAAAAGTGATGTCAGCATGGTAGCTATAGAGTAGCTAAAGGGAGCAACTTGCAGCCAATGTGATGGGCAAAGTGTGGCTGGTTTAAATGCAAAAATGATTTTCCAACAAATAGGGTGGCTGATGGTGATATTGGTCAACAACTAAGGAAAAGTAAAGTGATCATGTTGACATTGATCCTTTTGATCTAATTTAGATTTCAAAAGATGTTTTGATTGATTCAAAAGTCCAAATTCATAATTTGATATAGGTATTGATCTTTTTTTATATAAAGAAACAAGTTAAAATCGAGTTTTGAATTAATAGTGGAGGTCAAAAATGCTCGAACCATGGAAAATGGCTTGTATGTATCGATATGTTGCAGAATGTATCAATACATTTGGTCAAAACCCTTGAGTGTATCGATACAATGAACATTGTATCGATACTATGAACCACTGTATCAATACATGTTGATATGTATCGATACATTTATTTATAGAATGCATGTTTTGGTTTTGGCATGGCCTAGTATCGATACATGAGCTCTTATATCAATACAGAAGCTCATGTATCGATACGTTTAAATGTTGTATCGATACAAATGAGGACATCTCAAATTTTTGGCACGTTGGAGCATTGTATCGATACATGAGAACTATGTATTGATACATTCAAGCAAAATTATGAATTTTCTTATATGGTTTGTCCCCGAACACCTTGAACTACGTCTTTTGATGTCACATCTTTGCATTTAACTTTGATATGATCCATAAGCCTTCTTGACCTCCTCAAAAATACTTTTTCACCAAGTGACACGATCATCACCCCCTCTCACGTCTGTGCTCCAGATTGCTTTAAAAACATTTGCCCGGACAAAATAAAGTGTCCACAATAAGTATTCACTACTGCAATAAGACTTTATTACTAGGGAAGTAAATCAACTTGAAATAGCAGGAGAGCCAAAAAATCAATTATCAACCAAATCAAAAAACTTGGAAACTATTTTTGCATAATACAAGACAGAAAGTGAATAATTAACACTTGCCTAATGATATGGATGCCTTAAAAAGAAGCTCTAATATAGTATCTTCTCTTATAGGAACTGCCACTCCATCACCATTAAAAATGTTCTAGGGCTGTCTTTGTTTATTATTAAAGACTTCATAAAATGAGTGCTAGAGAAATATAGTATGATAAACTTATGCATGAATGACAATATTAAAAAAATATTAAAGTCAATATGTGAAAATATACTTGGTTGGATGATGGTCTAATACAGGTTCAGATATATGTTTCCCTGAGATCTAAAGATTGCACCTTGTCCAAACATTCTACCTTTCTAATTCCAATAACTTAAATCACCTTTGTCTAAGTAGATCTAAGATTAGGCTTTTTCCATTAAAATCAAGTATCTTTGAAACTAGCTAACAAACTATGATTTATATAAATAATTTTACTGCTAAGATAAAAGCATAATAGCAAGCTTTGTCCATAGAGACAACAGGCACTTAATGGAGTTCATACAACAAATCATTGGTTTGAGGATGTTTACAAAATGATAAAAGCAAATTAAGTTGCCCAATTATTGATGTAACATAAAAGTAAGCATTATAAAGAAGCAAATTAAAAAGAATATGTACGTAAAGTATCAAACCTTTCTCTTTTAATTAGAATATTGACTTATGGAATGTTGATGCTCCTTGAAAATGTTGTTGTCCGTTAATGAAAAGATTTCTTTTCATCATATGATTTTCCATTGAGCTCCAAAACAAGCTCACTCAAACCACTTTCAGCGCGATCATCATGACAAGGTAAAATCACATTCAGTACTTAAGATGGACTTGCTACACTTAATTCATCATCAGATCTTTTAGATCTAACTTTGGATGATCAAACATGGACATAATTATTTACATTACCTCCATTAAATGAAGCCTTATTCATAGTATGAGATCTAATGCGACAATTGTGAGGAAAGATAACTATTGAAAAATTGGTTTGCTAAAAGCATGACTATTGTATCTTCTCATAACCTTTTATACTTGGGCGAAAGTGATTAAAAAGATATAGAGGTAACAATGTAAAATGGTTGATGGTCAAATAGCTATAATAACTTACTTAGCAATATTTATTGTTGGTTCAACTACTGCAATAGAAGCTTCTAGACTAGACCATTATCTTCCAGCGGAAGCTAGAACATCATGAACCACCTAAAAAAAGTTTTGTAGAAAACAAGAAGAAAAGACCAACCACTAGCCATACAACAATAAAACTAATAAAAACTATTTTTCATGCAACAGACCTACCAAAAGAAAATTATATATTAAAATAACTTGTCTGTAGCTTAAAAAGAGGTTTGAAGTTTCAATTGCTTATATTGTCCATCCAATGTAGACAAAGAAATTGAGCTCGTTCATTGGATAGTGTTAGTTATAGGGCCTTCATGTTGAATCTCATGAAGAGACAAAGCATATTATGAATTGTAAAAGTACTTCTAAAAAGTCTTAAAAGTGATCATTAAAGGAAAAGGAAAACACCATTACTATACCAGATAAGCATGAGCTTTCATATCTTCAAGATTGAAATTCAATTCACTTATCCCACGTTTATATTAATTCTACTCATGACTACAAAAGCCTAAACAAATCATTAACTTAGATCTTGAAAATCCCAGCCACTAAACATAGTCATACAAGAAATTACACTGGTGACCAAGAATCTAGAACATTCAATCCACAACAAACAGAATAAAATACACATAGCCAAAATAATAGTTCACAAATTAAATATATACTTCTTTATTGCAAATCGTAGGTTCGCTAGTATAATATTGTGGTCAAAAGCCCATGCTCAGGTATAGACTTCATTTTCTCATGAATTGACAAAAAATTGAATTCAATACTAATGACTTTGTGATAGCACTGTCAAAAAACTTAAATGTAACTACACAAGAGCATTACAAAGTCTACTTGTTTTAATTAAATTTTTTGAAAGTTCCAACCTATGATAATTTTTCCTTTTGACCATCAGGTATTTTTTTTGTGCAATCTATATTTTTCTTTTCTCTATTTTTCAAAATGATAGCAGTTATAATATAAGATAGAAACTGAAATGTAATTTAAGGCTTACTTACAAATAAAGAGCCATATTTTTAAAAAGACCATGCTAACCTTTAATGCCTAGATACAACCACCAAGAGTGGGCAACCCTTCTAGTAGTGTCCATGCTATATAATCATTTGACCTTGCTTGCTTAAAAAAAGAATGTTTTAGTAACTTCTTTACTAAAGGTCTTTTTAAAGGATTTTTCACCAAGCAACTGGAATCATTTGCTTGAAAGACTAAATAGAGAAGAGAAACACAAGATGAACACAGAACGTTATCGAATTAAATCCAATTAGAAAAAATGTTGGATTAGTTAAATCCTACCTTAGAAAAAATTTAGTCTCTTTCATAACCAGGCCTAGAGGTGCATTTTACAAGGTCATAAGCAATACCAAAGACCAAGAGATGTCGCCTAAATTAGAATAATTTTTGGTGTCCAGTAAAGGATTTGTGTCAAAAGGGTCACAAAATCTATTCACCTTTATTAGGGGATACTTTGAGAATAGTGCATGGCCATAAGCAAGCTCTAAGGTAGTTATACCAAATGACTAGATATCCACCTTGCAGGAATTTTTTAGAATAAACATCAACATGATGCCACCTAAGGAGCATGAATTAGATATGCTTTTTAAGAAAACAATAGACCGACTTGAAATCATAATCATGCAGTTGCTCACAACCTTAGGTGCCATCTTGCAAATAATGGAGAAGAAATTAGACCATAAATGATAAGAAGCATTAAACTTTGACACTCTCATAGAAAGAAAATACCATTATTTAAGTCTGTGGGACATCTCTTCAAAATTAAGATGCTGTATGAATAGGATTTGGCTGATTATTCTATAATCTACATTGTTGTTGATTAATAAGAAGATACGTAGCTTAAGTTAATCGCAAAATTATTTAGCACTCAAGATTCCTTTCTAAAAACTAGGAACTCAATAGAATGTAGACGTGATAATGTAAACAAAGCAGCAAGGTGTTCCTATAAATGTAATTTTCATGCGTTGCCTATCACCTGAATAAAAAATGCAAGAAGAAACACCAAAGTCTCCCAGCTTGATTCACCACATGAGTTGATTAGAATATTCCTAGCTTAATGGAAAAGATCATTAAGGAAATAACAACTAACGTATTTCATTTTTACATAAGAAATAACTATTCAAGCTTTTATAAACTTAATGAGTTCACAACCTAGTAATCAAGAAAAATCACTTGTTCTAGTTGTAATAGTAAGTAACTAACTAAAATCTATATTGCAAAAATCATGACCTATGTCTTAGTAGAAAAATTATCTTCACTTACCTTACTTCTTTTCAGTTCTAGTTTGATCGAGGTCGGTACACTTCTCCCCAATATGAGATAGGTTGTAGCTATAGTCAGAACTCTAACTGGGCCAATTGCGTAATTATGACCTGAGGTGAGGGTGCGATGCCTATCGAAGAATAAGAAACTCCTGGCATTTTTCTATTAAGTATGCTTCACCGAATCTATTAGGGCTAATGCTGTTAAAGCCTTGGCGAGGAATAAAAACCTCAATTCTACATAGTGTTGCATGGCTGAAGGAGTTCGACGAGTGACCTTGATAGCCAAGTCACAGAGATCATTGAATTGCTGGAGCGCAATTTACCATGCGAGTGAAGAGATTGTTGCGAGCTAATAACGTATGTAAAATTAAACTAATCAATTATACAGAATTCGAGATGAAATAGAACCAATCAATAAAAGTTTAAAAACTAAAAGGTTACACATTTGAAGCTTAAATTATGCAATAAACTATAGCAATTACTAGAAGTTGTAGCACTTACAGCGGCTTTAGATCATATGAAGGCCAAGTACTTACTTTAACATCCCGATGTATATGCCCTTAATGATGAAGATACTTGAAGCCTTCCAACACTTCACAAACTATGTTTGCTATAACCACCTCGTCAAACCATCAGGAAAAGCAACCTTCAGTATATAAAGACAAGATCCCTCTACCATGTATGGCATGACAACCCATAGATTATGATCGCTTACAAAAGAGTAATGTGATTTAAGAACATTGGATGGTCAACCTAGATCATAGTTTGTGCTTCACGAGAAATGTTGTTTTGCAAGAAGATATCATGAGACTAATATCGAAACAACTAGTAATTACTATTCGCTGAAGCCAAACAGCAAGAAAAAAAACAAAAGCCCTCTAAAGATAGGGCAGAATTAAAGCTATGGAACAATCATGTTTGATGCAAAATTACTAGGACAAACTCAAACTATACCAACTTTGTTTACATAAAAAAAAGATTTACTCTAACACTGATCCTATGAATATGATGGATATATAACTCTAATTTATCCTATAAACCTTTAATTTATCCTATAAAAAATTTAACAAATTGATTGAATTTGGAATAACCAATTGCACTAGCATTTACATGATCTACATGGAGAAGTCTCGTTGCTGCATGAAGACAACCCTTTATCCATTAATAATCTACCTATATATGCTATTATCAGTATCTACCTAATCAAGAAGAAAATGCTGAGACTAGTTCAAGTAGGTAATCAAGATCAATTGAAAACCATTAAAGAAGAAGAAAATGTTAACTAATTGTACGCTTTATGGACCATGAGAAAACACTCTGTACAAACTTTTAACTTTCAAGTGAGTTTTAGAGAAGGGGCTTATTAAAATATCAATGGTCCTTTTTCAAAAAATAATATCTAAAACTGTTGATAGATCTCTAACAGAAGATATGGTGGATCTACAAAGTCCTATATCAGCTTTTGATAATCACATAAACAAAGCAATGGCATCCTTTCCTTGTTCTTCAAAGTAGTTCAACCCTGTGTGGCAAAGGAGACGAGGTAGAGAGGAAAAGATAAAAAGAAACAATAGTAAATTTTATATCCATTCAGTTTGACATAACATTTAATCCCAATCAGATGACAAAATGAGCAAAATCAAAATGCGTATGTGAAGATGAACCAAAATTTAACCCCCCCACAAAAAAAGAATCTTTAAAGACAAAACCAAATGTAGAATTTGGATGAGGAATTACGGAATCACAGTTATCACGTTCAAAATCAAGAATTTTGATTGCAACAACCTCATCTAAGGGTATGCAATGTATAATACTCCGGCCCAACTGAATACTTCTTCTCCATTATAATTTAGACCTCTCCTTCACTCTCATAGAATCAAAGAAAAAAAAATAAAAACAGCTTTCAATCTTCTTCCAATATTAAAAAACTAAACTTGGCAGGCAATCTCAAAGATGCATAAATAAAAATGCAAAGCAAAGCCATAATAATAACAACAAAACAATGAGTTGCAGTTTATTGGTAGCTAAGAGGTATGTTGAAAAAAAGCAACGGGCTCCATCGGTCTCATGGAATCGTATACAATCTAACCTCAATTTCTCTTAAATAGCTAGCAAATGCGGCTCAAGTATCTAGAGTGACCCCAAAAGCAACCCAATTTTAATAATTAATATATATAATAACCATAAATTTTTAATAAGAAAATACCATATAAATACAATAATGCATATGTATTTGATTTCACATTCATTCATATACCGTATAAAACATCCAAAACCCCTAAAAAATAAAGAAACGAACCTGAAGTTCATTGAAACACTCAAAATGTAGCGGATGATTAGAACCCACATTCCGCAATCAAAAATAAAACTCCTCTGCATAAAAGAAACAAAGAAACATAAGGCATAAAAATGTTTCCTTTTTTTAATATTAGAAAAGATATGGGTTTGAAAAGAAGCTGACAGGGAGACATTATTTAATATCCATGAAAGCAAAAAGTTGAAGGGAAATATTGATTAATGTGCAATGCCTTCACATGAGACAAAGGAAAAGGAAGGAAAGGAAGAGAAAGGGAAGAGAGACACTGATTAGAGAGGGAAGGCTTCTTCTTCTTGTTGTTGTTTGTCTTGCTTTCTTGTGAAAGAAAGAGACAACGAGGCTATCGGATCGCCGCTCGAATTGGGAAATAAAGAAATAACAACTGCATGCAGGAACCCCACCCGCCACCATGGCTTTTCTTCTCTGTCTTGTCATAATTCTGTTTCTAACCTTTTTTTTTTTCTTATTTGTATTTATATATATCATATAATTAAATTTAAATAAAAAATATTTTTAATTTTATTAAATAATAATATTTTAGGAATCATGCGAATTTAAAATATTTTATTATAGAGGTATGAACAAAACTTCAAAACTCAATAATTAGTACTATTAGTTATGAATAGTATAGACCTACATTGTCAAAACCATTTCTATTCTTTTGATAAGAAAATACAGTTAAATTAGAATTGTTGGTGGCCAAAAATAAATAGAAATTGTTGCTCTTGTCTAATCTAATTATATACATTATATAATCTTTACATTGTTATGGAATATTACACTTGTTTACACCAATTTCACAGCATACGTCACTTTTTACATTTTCTTTATTTTTGTAGAAATAATATTGTTTAAATATATTAAAAATAATTTTTTTTTTAAATCCTATGTATATAGCTTATAATATTTACACGAGAACTGTCTTAAAATTCGCAATGTATCCTTTGATTAATTCGCATTTCAAAAGTCAAAATTAAAATTGAAATTAAATAAATTACAAATATTTATTTTCCATTTATGCTAAAATGCAATAAATGTCTACATTTAAATCATTAATTAATTTGTTTCCTATAATACTGTTGTAAATGGCCCAAAAGTTGATTGTAGGCATATGATTATAGGTTTTTTCCGGTGTATTGATCCAAAAATTGGTCTAGCTGACAGACAAGACAAATAGAGAATCAAATGTTGCAGTTCCAGAATCATGTTCTGAAGTTTCTTTCTTTTCAAGGACAAATTTATTTGATGATGTTTTACGTTATTAATTAACTTTTGGACAAGGAAAATGAGATGTACTCTTTTCAAAAGGAAAATAGTTTCTTTTTCTATTTTAATTTTATGTTTCAAATTAAAAGTTTCATTTCAGTAGTTTTCGGTTGCACTGTCCTAAGGAAAATCACACGAAG
>JBBYHO010538014.1:0-12090 GCA_038382025.1 Adansonia gregorii | reverse complement strand
ATATATATATATATATATATCCTCGAGGCCAGAAACCGAGATTCTTGTTAGATGCTGGAAATTTTGTAGCCCACATAAAATGGAGAGCAGAATGTGCCTAAACTCATGCAAATCTCCATGCACACACACACACATGCATTAAGAGAGGGAAGGGGAGGTAAAGTTTGTACATTCTTTAATGAATATAATTGAAAAAATTTTCCAACCTCAACTTTAGAGAATTATAGTTTTAAAACTTCTATGAACAAGTAATAAATGAAGTGACTGCAATATGAAATAACCAGATATTACACCAAATATTATTCATTTGGCAATGTAAGTACAAGACAAACGCAATAGAATGTGTTTACCTTGGGAAGAGACAGGGAAAAACACTACAATCAACTGATCTGATTCTTACCTCATCCAACATGGACAACAGCTTTGTTAACTTGCTCTGTAATTCTAGTCTTTCTGCATGTGAAAGCTCGTTCGGAGAGCTATTGGAGGATTCTAGCTGGTTTGAAGGCACATTCTTTGATCCCCCATCATCATCCTTGGAACTCTTCATCCTGTTGTCTTGTGAGTTTCGAATTTTCCCTCCATCAGGCTGCTTTAAAGCCTTTCGAACATTAACAACTTCATCGAGCAGTTGTTGTGCTGCCTTGAGATATTTAGAATTAGGAATAGTTCTTGCGACACTCGACATTCCATAGGCAGATAATTCCCCTTTGTTTGAATCTTGGCTACCTACAGAAAAACCAGCAGGCAGATATTCAGCATTTCGTGACTGTTCATCTCTAGAAGAGCTATTCCGGCTGCCACCCTCTCCAGTCAGTGATGGATTAGGACTCAAGAATGAAGCAAAACCTGAATTGGGATTTCGATAGGGGATTGAAGGCATTTGTATTCTAGAGGGAATTTGGCTACCAAGGCTTAAGGATAATCCATGACCTTGCAAGTTTTGAGCACCGTGAATGATGCTGGAAGCACCAACTATTGGACGAATAACTAGCATTTCATATCTACCATCCCTCCAAGCACCAAAATCATGTTCCCCAACTCGTGGGCCACCAAGGTTTGACAAGATCTCTTGCTGCTGTGAAAATGAATCCGAAGCTTCAACGCCCTGAATCTCGATGCAGTTGTTTTGCTGTGGAGTATTCCCAGCAAACGCATCTGAGTATGACCCAGAACTCATATACAACATTGTATTACCAGGAAGAACCGGTTCCTCTAGATATGAATCAGGCATCGATTCCCTTACATATATCATTGGAGCGGTATCTCTTTTATTATTCGAACCAGTGTAATAAGTAGCCATATTTTTCTCAATCTGTAAACTTTCTCGGCTCCAGTTCAAGTCAAATTACAGTCATGAAACGAGCTGAAAAACAGGCAATTGGAATGACTTATATTACAAACAATTTTGAGCATATTTAGAAAACTATAGTTAAATAGAATTCAAAACTGAAGTGAAAAGACATCTTATATTCGCATCTTACTCTCACTCAAACACATAATCTCAGAAGATATATATGTATATATATATAACAGCATAGAATATTTGATACTACTATATAATAGGCAGAGGCTAAGCTGCTACTACATAACAGGCAGAGGCTAAGCTGCTTGAGCGACAATTATAATTATTAGTTTCTAACTTTTTATTACGAATAGAAGGTTTAGTAGTCAGCTAAGGAGTTCAAAACAGCAATTGTCTGCGGCAAACAACAGTGAAAACTTTCGAAGTTTAAACAAATGAGGACAGAAGGACCAAAACTACATATTCTCTATGCATGAACCCATAGAATTTTTTGAGATTGAGAATTTTATAACCGCCCATGTTATTCGGACTCTCATTTTTTTTTTCCTTAAAATATCTGTATTCAACATGTTTAGGCATCGGTAAGATCCTTGAAATACATAAAAATTTTATAAAAAAAATAACATATTCAAGCGAGATCCATCGCCGCATCAGAAACTCAACCACAAGTTAACATGGTAATTAGTAAGCAACAACAACTATGAAAAATCTACCATCACTTAAAAAAAAACTGCCATAAATATTAAAAACAAAAGTAAACCTGGGGAAACATGATAAGAAAGATAAGGAAGAAAAGAAGTTGTTCAACTGAGAAACATCAATTATTTATCAAACAGCCAAGAAAAGAAACAAAACACTAAAACAAAAAAGACCAAAGAACCACGAAAACCCAAAATCTGTAAATCCCAATAAATAAATTTCTTACCATGATTATCGTGTCTTGTTCAGACACAAAAGGGAAAGACAGTGAAGACAGAAACATCAGAAGAAAAACGCAAAAAAAAAAATTAAGACAATACTGCTTCTTATGGGTTAAAAAATCAAAGATAAAGTCCAAAAAAAAACCATATACATATGAATTAAAAAAATACCTGGAAACCAAACCAGCAACAGTTGTGGGAGTTATGGGGAACAAGAATTCTCAAAGACACCACCCGATCCGCTGATGTCAAAAAAAAATCCTTGAAAAACCAAACACTTTGTGATCCCAAGAACACAGAACCAATAACAACAACAACAACAACAACAAAAACCCAACACTTCACTTTTCATCGAAATCTTTGCCCATGAAAATATAAAACAAAATAAGCCCAAAATTTTAAAAAAAAAAATTAGAAGAAAAAAAAGTTTCTTTTCAGTTTGCTGCTCCAAATAAGAGGTAATGATAATAATAATTCAAAGTCAAGGAGAAAGAGAAGGTGGTAAAGAGGAGCAATGAATGATTTATATCACTCTTTTTTTTTGCTCCTTTTTCACTAATCATTTCATCATTTCCATGAAAACCCCACGTGAGAGATTCACACACAAACTTGAAACCCTCCTTTCGAAAGATGATATCTTTTTGTGTAGAATAAAAAAAATAGTTTTCAGAGGTTCTTTTCTTTGAAACCCAGTTGTAGTATTTGATACTACTTGACCAGACCTCTTCACCCTTCCCTTTTTTGCTTAATGTTTCAAATTCTTCCCCCTTTTCTTGCAAATTCTTGCTCTTTCTTCTTCTTCCTCCTCTTCTTTGGGTGTTGTTGAAGATATGTTTGGTTAAGGAGTTCTTTCTTTTAACTACCAGTTGGTGGACCTAAAAAAACCTCCCTTAAACCCTCATATTTCATATCCATCTCCCTCAAACCCTCTTTGCTGTCTCTCTCAACCTTCAACTACGGAAGCTCTGGTTTCTTTTTTTTCTCTTGCTGCCATATCCACCATAAAACCCCATATTCTATTCTTTCTTTTTTTGTGTATGTACTCTCTCTCTCTCTCTACTAGTTTTTGTACACTCTTTAATTACTTCGTGTATTTTTATTTTATTTTAATTTATACTTTTCGTATGTGAGTCGTAGGTGCCCAATCCATGTCACTGTATTTGTCTTTTTCTTTTAACTAATATTCAGTTGAAACTCTATTTATGGTTCTATACTTTTCCTTATTTAAGCTTTCTACCCCTTTATTTTTCCTTAATACATCATTATGCTCATGATTTTATAATCTTTTCAAATATGCAACTTAGGTTAGTTGTACTGTTGAATAAACATGTCCAAATATCAGATTATCTTTCGAATTTATACACTAATATTTTTAATTCTATCTAATCAAGCTTAAATTACTATTTATTAATAAAATATATTTTACTTTAATTTGATTAAAATTTTTTTATATTTTTAAATAGTGATACGAGTTTTAAGTCGACTTATGCAATATATGTGTAAAAAATGTAAAAGAAAAAAAATCTAAACTACAACCAAATCCAACTTATAAATAAGTCTAATGTTAAACTTCTTTCACTTCAAATTTTGTCCGACTTCTTTTCCAATTTTATCAGATATCTTTCAAAGTGAAAAAATTATCTTACTTTTGTTTGAATGTACATAATTAGTTAAAATTTTTCAACTCAAAAAAGAGACTTCGAAATGTTCAACCTAAAAATTTTCAAGTCGTAATTATAAATTTATGATTAATAGCAACATTTGATGATTTTCCCATTAGTTGGGGTGACGTTGTCTAACATGGCTTAAAGAAACTAAGAATAGATTGGTAGTATAATCATGGGTGATTAGGTTTGTCAAATCAAAACACTAGAAATTAAATGTAGGCCTAAAATTAAATTACCAAGCATCTTTATCTTAATTGCTTTTAGTTTATAAAAGCCCTCCCAAGCTCTAATTTCCAAAAAAATACCTATTAATAAATTAAACATATGCCATATGTTTGATTTTTCCTGGAAAATGCACCAAAATTTTCTCATTGTTTTCAATTTGTTGACTATAAAAACAAATAAGTACATTACTTTTATCTGGACATAAAATCAGGGGTCATTTTCTCTTTGATGGTACTAAGCTTTGCCAAATAGGCTCAAAATAAAATTTATATTTATTTAATTTAATTTTTTTATTTTTTAAAAAAAATTTAATATATTAAGCACTTGTTTTTTAATAACTTATCAAATAAATATATTATATATTTATCTTTTTATTGTTGATTAAGCTTGGCATATTAATTTTAAAAATGTTGTAACCCTTTTAGCCTTTATATTTGTCCTCTAAAAAATTTCTGACTAGTTTTGACTTACATTCAATTAGAGCTAATAATATTTAACACGATTAAATGAATATAATATGCATAAAAAATATGATATGATATGAATATATTCTTAAAATTTATATAATATGAATTATAAAAAAAATTTAAACACGATTATGATACGATAAAATATATAAATATGATACGAATACACGAATTATCATTTTACAAGCAACTGCAATTCTTTATTTTATATATTATTAATTAATTCTAGTTATAAAATAAAAAAAATGGTGAGAACTATTACTACTAACCATATAAACCAGCTTAATTTGAGTCCATATAATTAATAAATAGAAATTAATAGGAAGTAGGTCCATTTCACAATGTTATGCAATTTATTTTGCTGTCAAATTTGAGTTGTATAACTTTAATTCATTCAAAATTTATAGGAAAAGAAAGTTCAAACTTAATTGAAGTATTCAAGAGGTAAACTCATGTGAGAGAAGCTTTCAATGACTTGAATGAGTTAAATAATCTTGGGAGTTTGATTTTCTTCTTTTTTAAAAAAAATAATTATCAATTGGAATTATATTAAATTTATCCAATAAGAATCAATTATTACCAACCGATGAATAAAAATACATTATATTTGCATTGGATTCTTCATCCTTTTTTTTTTTTCCTATAAAAGATTGAGTGTGTTGAGGCATTTTATTGGAGCATGCAACAAATAATTATTAGTACATAAAAAATTAGAGCAACAACCAATTCATACCTAAGAAAAGAACATTTAACAAGTAATTAAATTAAAAAATGCAAGCAAAGATCATCCATCGGGATTTTTGGTTCCTAATGATTTTATTGATTTATTTATTTATTTGTAGCCCTAAATATGCAAATAGAAAAGAAAATCAATTTAGGAGAAGACTGCAAATATCAAAAATCACAAAAGCATTCACACAAATTTTATTTTCTGGTGAAATATTTATTTATGAATTTGTTTTTGATATAATTACAACTTAATTTTTCAACAAAAATTTTATTATTGTAAAATATTTATTCATGAATTTGTTTTTAATGTATTAACAATTAAAATTTTTCTTAACTTCATTAAAAGATGATTATGTGCCTTATTTTTTATTTTTAATATAATCTAAGAATATTTATCACCTTATTAGCTTGTAATTTAAAATTTTTAAAAATAATAATAATAATTCTTTATTTATGAATAATTGGGATCCAAGTATCAACTCCCACGTTTTTCATTCTCGTCATCTCTAGGGGAAAAAAAATTGAACGCATTGTTTAGCTTAGAAGACAAACCCAAAGGCAATAATTGTGGCTTATAAACAAAGATGAACTGGTAAACCAAAACCCAATCAAACCTTATAAAAGCCGACAGGGGTTAGGCATTTTTGTAAATAAAGGAAAATCATAGGACCAAACTGAACAAAGTCAAAAAATTTTTTATATATCACAATTTTAATGTATTATATATTTATATAAATTTTTATATATTAATAATTTATATTTTTATATTTTGATAAATAAATATCATATTTATATAGATTATATATATTTTTATGTATAATTGTGAATAGATGATTAAAATATTTAAGAAGTCTTTGTACTATACCGATTAAAGCATATTATTTTCTACACTTAAAAAAAATGTAATTTAATATTTTTAAAATTAAAATAAAGAAAGTAAAATCAATAACTAAAATGGTTTTTATAAAAAAAAACTAACATACTCTCGACTTAACTAAAAATAATAATTTATATTATTGTATTGATATGATATTTTAATCAAAATAAACTGCAAATGTCATCAATATTTAAATGTATGAAAAATATTATTTAATTACTGATTTTATTTTTACTTTAATTTTAAAAATATAAAAATTATAATACTCTATTTTTAGCACGTGATCAATTTATATTAAATTACATAATAGAGAAACCTAAGTAAATTGACGGTAAATGGATTTGCTTTGGATGCATAGAGAGAAAAAGGGTTGGGTCGGGTCGGGTTGAGTTGGGATTCGGCAGAGGGAAAATCTAATGTTAAACAAGTGGAAAGATGTGATTGGTTGGAGGAAGCAAGCAAAGATTCCGTTGCCATAGGTTGGTTTTATCTTCTTTTCTTTCTGACACGAAAAGGTCACGCTTCCGTCTTTCTCAATATCCCATACCATGTTAAAATATAGTTTACATAAAATTATATAAATATTATATAATATTATATAAATATATTTTTAAAATTTATATAATATAAATTATTAATATAAAAATTAATAAATATAATTATAATAAATAAAATATATAAATATAACATGAAAATATAAATTTTTAAGTTTACTCTCACAGTCACTTTTTCGTTGATAACTGTAATATACTTTTAAAATAAAAATATAATATATTTATACTAATTACCCAAATTAATATACCTATTACTCATCACGTTTTATGACCGAACCAGAAAACGATGGATTAATCGGTAGTTTTTATTTCTGTTAAAAGAAAGAAGATTAAAAAACAAATAAAAAATTTATACCATACAAGCAATTTGAGAAGAATAAAAGAATATAATTTATTTGTTTTCTTTAATTATACTTACACAAGACATCATGCAAGGCGAATTGGCAGAAAGCCAAACTTAGTCACATTTTTTTTGTTGTGATTTTGTTAGATTCAATTTAATTTAATTTTTATTTTATCATTTGAAATTGATGAAAATATTAAAATTTATTTTATTAATATTTATATATTTTTATAATTAATTTTAAAGTTATTTTTATACTAATATTTATGTATTTTGATAGTAAAAAAATGTTATAAAAATGTATACTTATAATATCTATACTATATATAAAACTTTTGACTATGGTTAGTGTCATTTGACTCAATAACACTAATTTAATTAGGGATTGACAAAAAAAATAAACTAATTTATTAATACTAAAATAAAATTAAAGATATTCAAGTCTTTTAACTAAAAAAATGTTCATTAAAATTAAACTAGTGGCATAGAATTTTTTCTAATTTTAATATATATTTTCTTTAAAATATAATAATTTTTATTAATAGAATTACTTTTCACCTGCAAAGTGAGAGTTAAAGATTCTAGTTATGTATATATATATATAAAATAGAAACAAATAACTATAATTGGCCACAATTTGATATTTATGCTGTTAATCGTCAAACATGTTTTCATAACCATAGATTATATAAAAAAAAGTTTTTATTTTAATATAATTATAAGATTGGATATAATATAATATGGGTTTAAATGATTTAAAACATATTTTATTGAATAAAATTTGTAAGATGTGCATTATCAAGCGAAAGTTTAATACTTGTAATTTTTTTTATAAACAATATATATGGTGTTGCTCTTATTCCTCTAACTAAATTTAAATTTCCCTTTGAATTTCCCAATAATATGTCTCCTAAAATGAAATTTCGTCACGGGAAACAGAGGACTTTTGATGATTCTCTGAAATTTTCCATTTTTGTACTTTTCTTTTAATCTTAGTCATTTGTTAAGCTCTTTTGGACCAAACCTTGATTAATAAATATGTTAGGGACCATCAAGCAAATTTCCACGGCCGGCATGCAAGAATTATTCTAATTTTTAATCCAAAAATATAATCCGCCTTCACTTAACAACTTTATTTTTTTATATATTTAATTCTAAATTAAATATATAATTTTCTTATTATTCAACTAATTCAAAATCGTTGGCCAATAAAAAATTCAAAATAAAATTTTTATAATTTATAATTTAATTTAAAAATTAACTACGTGGGACAGCGATGAAAATCATAGAATATTCATGTCGCTAACATGAAACGTGTTAATTTTGTTGATCGTTGACATGAAAAGAATTTTATTTATAATATTTTTATTTTTATCTAATCAGGAAAAAAATTATATAAAATTATAAATTTTATATAATTTACTAATTCATCTTGTTGTGATAAATAAGCAAAAACATAGAATTGACACGTTTAAAGTTTAGTTGCATGATTAGTGAGTTATCAAGATTAATTAATTAATTAATTAATTAATTTAATTGCGACGTGGAAGGTGAATAAGTGATATCAACGGCGACAAATGAGAGTGGGTCCCAATGGGTACGCCGGTGGGCCCCTACACGGAAATGAAATGGATCGCCACTCGCTGATTTTAGCTTCTTTATTTTTTTTTTAACCTTAAATTTGGGCAGTTAATGTTTTCGTATGCTTTGCTCTTCTTGAATTAAAAAATAAATAAAATAAAAAATAAAATAGAGGCTTGTTGAATCCGCTTTGTTTCCAGCTCCCTTGCTTTCTGTTCAGCCGTCATTACTTATTTGTTGTTTTATTATTTAGAACTTACCATCTTAAAAGTTTTTAACTTTGATCCTCCAATATTTTAGAGTTTTTACTTTTTGCTCTATGATATATCATAACTTATTAAGAGCTTTCAATGTAGAGAATTTAAAATTTTCATGCATTTAAGTTAAATTAATTAATTTCAGTGTGGCAATTGATGGTATAAACAATAAGGGAAATTATCCGATTAAAAGCTAAAAATTTTATAAATAAAATTAGCAAATTGACACATCTATTCTATAATAATGTCTGAAAATGGATCAAACATGTTACTTCAATTTCACTTCAGCAGTTACTTCGCTGTAATTTAATGCCAAAGTCTTTGAATTGACTTTTTTTTTTTTTTAAGGAATGAATTTATGACATTAAATATTGTGACTGTCACAGGTACATACTAAACTTTGTTACATACTTAATTATCTCATAAAATTACGTCATTTACGTGTTCTTTTTGCCTTTTCTTTTATTTAGAATTTGAACTGCTGGAAAAAAGAAATCGCCTGCCCCGACACTTCTTCTAATCTGTCTAAATTAATTAAAAGAAGAAAATCCCTGTCCCAGTTTCCATATGGACCACACAATGAATATAAGAGCTCGTTATTATGGGTTCCATTGAAGTCTCAATACGAAGGCATCCTCCTAGCCACAGCCTAAGTTCTGCCTGTAATGCCGTCGAGCTATGGAAACCTTTTCAGCGTTGGAAGCAAGGTACGCCAAGATTAACCAGGCCTCTTTAACTCTATCTGGCCTGAATAGACAAATACCTCTCGAGAGAGACCACATTGCTTTGCAGATTAATTAGTAGTTCCAAAATGGAATATTTGCAGCATCAGAGAAAAAAAAATTTCAAAGTTTGTATGCACATTTTTCTTTTCCAGAATTACACGCATCAGGGTCTTCTTCTTGGAAAAAAAGAGAAGAAGATTAGTTTGAACAGGCTAAATCTAGAAAATTTTTGTTTTTGTCCAGGCTTGAGTCAGTCTAAAATCCTTATCATTATTTAAAATAAAATAAAAAACTATATTTATATTAACATGTAATTAAATATAAATTAAAAATAATTTTTTTATTATATAATCAATAATTCAAATTAGATTGATCTGAAATAAAAAAAATTTTATCTAGATCAAACTTAATATGAATCGAGCCTATCAAATTGAATAAGTTATTTGATATAATGTAAGTCTAAGTCTATTAGTTTGTTTGGGCAATAAGCAGGTGAATGTTTTTTGGCTACTTAATCTAGAAGGCCTACAAAGTCTCCAACAAGACCGGGAACCGTGAGAGACGCTGGATTTTCAGGGCAGTCGGAGTCTCCGTAGCCTCGCATATCGGATGCAACAACATGATGATAACCCTGGTCGGCCAAGTGATTTATCTGGTATTTCCAGGAGGTCCACAGCTGAGATAGAACCATGAATAATAAGGACTACAACTGGTCGTTTCACCTTTACTCCGCTACGTGTGCACCAAATTTCCAGTGGTCCAAACTCCAAACACCTTCTATGTTTTAATGTCACTCAATGATTTCGCCTATTTAAATTTTCTTTCATCAAACTTTCATTTCCTTAAAATAGTACAGTACATAAATAGTTTGATGATTTAGAGCCAGTGCCGGTAGGTATTGCCGATTACCTGGAAAATAAAGTTCAAAACATTTGGGCTGACAGAATTAAGAAAGCTGAAAGCTGAAACCAGTTTTTTTCATCAGAAAATTGTCCTGTCAAATTACCAAACTTTCTTCAATTCATTTGAATAAAAAAGACAAAAGAATGGTACTAAATTTCCCATGAAAAAAAGCATTTTTTTCCTCTGGAAAATTAGTTGGGCCTTTGTAGCCATGGGAACTTTTTTAACCTGGTAAGTTAGGTAGGGAAAGATGCCCCTGAAGCAAGACAGAGTCAGACACTTGGCCATATTGCTTTGGAAATATCGATTGATTGACAATCACGAATTATATGCGTCGGAGTTGAACTATTTATCGGATATACTATTAAGTATAGTTAAAGTTTTATTAATATTATTTTCATTAAAATAATTATTAATTATAATTTTTTTCTTGTCATCTTAACAAATTTTATAGGTAAATTTTGACGATTTTCTTGTTTTATATATATTGGAGAAATTCTTTTAGGTGAATAGAAAATGATTTTCATTAAAATAAAAAAAATGATAGACAAGATATTTATTGCTCCTACATCTTATTTCATATATATATATATATATATATATAAATTGTAGACGAGATATATACAGAACCTGTTATTTCCAGTATTATTTTTTGGACAATAGAAGTGGCCCAAGTTTGAATCCCACAAATGCCTATTAGATTATGACTTGCACTAGTCTAGCCCAAGTCCAAGCACAAGTGTTTGAGATAGTTATTTGTATTATTTACTCAGGAATTTTAAAATATTTAACTGTTATTATAACTTATATTTATAAATAAATTATATTAATAGTGCATAAATTTTATCTTATTAAAAATAAAATTATCTGTACTAAATTATAAAAACTTATATTTGATTAATTAATAATGTATAAATTTTTTATATTATCAATAAATGAGAAGATACCACTTTATTAAAAATAAATTATTTGTTTATTTTTAAAAAAATTTAATGATTAAATTCACCTTAATCATTTGACAATAAATAAATATATATATATATATAGTTAATGCATTAAAAATATACTTAGACTATAAACGGGGTTCTCTCTTTTATTTATATTGCAATAATATACTTAATCAATAAACGAGTTTCTCTTTTTTTATTTATATTACAATTACCTTTTAGAGATTTCGTCACGTGGTTGATCAAATTGTCAGTGAAAATATGTGGAATGTATTTTGGGCCTTAGATCCATATGGAGCCCAACCTCAAAGAAACCTAATCTATATTTCAATCTCAACTCGGATCGGGTCAAATTTTAAACCTAAATTTTCTGTGGTTTTAGCTTCCAAAGTTTTTCTTTCAATCTGGATAAAAAAAAAAGAATAAAAACAAGAGATCCGAGAAAAGAACCGCATCCGACCACTCATCTTTCATTAAAACTAGGCCATTTCTTTTGTAATAATAGAGACGCATCCAAGCTAAACTCATAAGACCATAAATACATAGATCGGGCAGTTATAGATTTGGACTTGGCCATTTCTTTTACATT
>JBBYHO010537993.1:1538-15435 GCA_038382025.1 Adansonia gregorii | reverse complement strand
AAAAAAATAGTTTTCAACCATCGAAAATTGGAAAAACATGAGTTTTCTAGTGCCGTTGAAGTTTCCGGTCATCGAAAACTGGGTTTGCAATGGAGTGGCCGGAAGTATTTTTATTAAAAAAAATAGTTTCAAATTCTTTTATATACATATATATATTCCCTTAATTACTTTTTTCTAAATATTTAGTTAATTACCTTTTATTTTAATTGAGCTTTTTATTATAAATTATTACTTAGTGTGAATTCTATTGTTTTAATTAATTAATTAATTTTTTTTTATTTTGTTTTGTTTTTGTTTTATTCTGTGGGTGTTGTTTAATATGAATCTTTATTTGTAGGTAACATATGTAGTGACTGATGGTTTGTTTGTACTATTTAATTAAAAACGTACATCTGGCTATTATTGATCAAGAACATCACCTTACTCTAAATACATGAAGATGAACACCCTTTATAAATATTTTAGTCCATTCTTTTATTTTTAGATAATTACCTTATGATGGTACACAAGTAATTTATAGACTAAATTAGGGACTTAAACGATAAAACTAATTAAAGTTGTATCTTACCACCAAGAAATTTATATTCTAATTAGTTACTGAAGTAGAGTTTAACTCTCATCACTAAAGTTTTAACTTGAATAGGATTTACTAGATAATATCATGTTGATATTGATTACATATTAATTTTGGTCTACTTAATTATTATGTACGCCACATAAAGTCTAACATTATTTATTTTTATTTACTTCATTTATCTTGCTAAAACAAAACTTAACTTGTTAGGTTTTACTATTATTAAACAAGTTTTCTCCACATAGTTTACAATAACAAATTAAATCTAAAATAAACTGAAATTATCCTATGATGAAATTATAAGTGGGTTGCAAACGGTCGATTTCCTGAGAAATAATTTTGGGGTGATTTCAATAGTATTAGTTGAAATTGAATTTTATTTAAATAATGATAATATATTATGATAATTTAAAGTTAAAACTTAGGTTTATGACCTACAAGCATCCTTTTATCGTAAAATACTTAATGAATCAATGATAGAGTCTCTTCAGAAAACAAATAGCATCTTTTGAATACTCTAAAAGCAGAGAAATTTCTTTTTGAAATTCCATCAGAATGATGGAAAAATCTTTTAAAAAATTCAATATTTGAATATCACAATTAAATAAAGATCATTTAATTAAAGATAATTTAAGGTAGCATTTGATTAATTAGTTATTATCTTTAGAATAGGTAACCTTTATTTAATTAGTTATTATTAACTTAATGTGATTGTACCTTTGAATCTAGTACATGCTGTGAGTACAATTTTATTTCCTATTCGATATGTGTTGAGAGCGGTTGAAAATTGATTGGATGGGGAATTTTCGGCCTCTGGCATTGGGCTACCTATCTGCCCATATGATCAATCCTGCAAACCAGTTGGGTCACTTGATCTTTTAATGCCCATGTATGTCTTGTTGATCCAGTACACCTAGTGCCTTTGCGTATATAGATGCTATCAATCGATACTGATAGAGATTTAAATAGAGACGGTAACATAACGTCAATGTCCCTATTTTGTGATTTTAATTTTTTTCGTCACTAAGATGATAATTGACAGCATCCATTACGTTTATAACATAATAAACAAAAACGCAACCACCGCAATTTAAATTTCTGTACCGCAGCACTACCGCTTATCAAAAGGGACCTACAAAGGTTGCAATTAGGTAGGTTAGGATAGGTTTGGATTCGATTATTTTAGATTTAAATTTTTTTAAATTCGGATTGATTTGGGTTTAAGTTTATTTAAGTTTGAGTTCTTTCAGATTTATATTAATTCGGGTTTAGACTAATTCGGAGTTGGGTCTATTCAAGTTTGAATCAATTCGAGTTCGGATCTATTTAGGTTCAAGCCTTTTCCGGTTCTAGTCAGGTTCGGGTTCAATTATCTTTTACATCATTTTCTATTTTATGTTAAATGTAATTATTTTTACATAATTTTAAATTCTAAACCCATGCTTGAATATGCCTCAATCTAGCTCGAAAAAACTTTTAGTTCGTTTTCATAGCCCAGCTTTAGCTCAAAAAAATTTTGAATTCTAATCTAATGACCAAATTTGGCCTGACCCATTTAAATACAATCACTGTTTATGATATTAAAAATTTATTTTTATATTAATATTTATTTTATTTTATAATTAAATTTAAATAAAAATATATTCTTTTATTTAAAAAATACTGTTGTAGGTCGAGCCTACTTAAACCTTAAAATTTGAGACTTAAGCATAATCGAGCAAGTTGTCTAGCCCATAGTCAGGTTTAGTTGCTAGTCTGACATGTGATTTTTTTATTTTTGATAGTATATTATCTATTATGGTTTTTATATTTTTTAATTTATTTTACAACTTTGTTATACTATTATCAAACCCTAATTATCATTCCTTGAATTAATAATAATAATAATAATAATAATAATATTCAAATAAGTATTTAAAATTTTACTACTAACATATATGAACTCTCAATATTTCATGAATTTAACTAGTTAAATTAAAGAAAATATGATAAATAAATAATATAATTTATTGATAATATTTTAAAACCTCGTGATGTGATTTATTTTTTAATAAATTATTATTTTATCATATATAGGTTTGCTTAAAGGTAGGATTACCCACCCGTCAAAATTGGATCCCAGCTTGGGTTCTCATATTTTTATTTTAGATTACCCCTGTATGACTTAAAATAGTGCTTTTAAATTACAATAACATATGTTTTATTTGAATTTAATTATAAAATATATAAATATTAATAAAAATATTCTTTAATGTGATGAATAGTAATTTTGGCTTAAACTAGCGGGTCTGAGCATATTAAATAATGGCTTAGATTTAGGATTTTAAAAAATTCAAACCACGGCTTGATCCATGAGCAGGTTTAATCACATATAAAATATAAATTAAGTTTTTAATATTTAATTAAATTATATATAGTATTAATATTTAATTTATTTTTGATATGGTATTATCTATTATGGCTTTCATATTTTTTTAATTTATCTTATTACTTTGTTATACTATTATTATACTCTAATTATCGTTATTTGAAATAATAATAATATTCAAATAAGTATTTAAAATTTTACTACTAATATATATAAACTCTTAATATTTAGTGAGTTTAAGTAATTAAATTAAAAAATGTAATAAATGGATGATATACTTTATTTTTAATATTTTCAAAGCTCGTGATATGATTTATTTTTTGTAAATTATCGTTTTAGCATGTATAGACTTGCTAAAGGGTCATGATATCCACCTGATTCAATTGAGCTTAGGTTCAGGTTCTCATATTTTTATTTTAGACTAGCACTACCCAACTCGGAACAGTAATTTTAAATTAAAATAACATATATTTATTTAAATTTAACTATAAAATATATAAATATTAATAAAAAAATATTCTTGAATGTGATGAGCAGTAATTTTAGCTTAAACAAACAACTTTAGGCATGTTAAATAAGGGTGTAAGCTTGAGATTGAAAAAAAAATTCAGACCGCGGCCTAACCTGAGCTATGAGCAAGTTTAATCATACATAAAATATAAATTAAATTTTTAATATTTAATTAAATTATTAGAAGAGTATTAAAATAAAATTAATAACTAAAGTTTTGATTTATTAAAAAATTATTTAATTATAATTTTATCATATTTATTTTTAATATTAAATTTGGATTTGAGTTTAGGTCAAGCTTGGGCTCAGGTTTTTTCAGGTTTGGATCTTTTTGGGTTCAAGTTCCTTTAGGTTCAAGTTGTTTCAAGTTTGGATAATTTCGAGTTTAGACTATTTCGAGTTCGGACCATTTCGAATTTGAATTTTTTCGAGTTTAGACCATTAACTTTTTAATCAAATCGAATTCGATTCGAATTTAAACTCGAATTTTTTCAATCGAATTTTCGAGTTCAAATTAATTATGTCACCTCTACCTATAAGAAAGTTGAAGGGGCAATATACATCGGATGTAATGTGAACGTCATCTGGGATTTGAATGCTTCTGCAATGTTTATCAAGCTTTTCTCACATTATCCAGAACATTGTGAATTAGATTCAGGGCAGTCTTTTCATACATTGTAAATTAGATTGGTTTCGAATTAGGAACTTAACTCAGTGATTTACGAAATCAATTGCTGTTTTATTAAATTTAAAATTTAAATTTTAATATTTATAATTTTTTATTTTATCAAAAAAAATTGGATTGGCTTTGGATGTGCCTCATTGGTCATAACCCGGCATTAAAAGTAGGACTAAAAACAGCATCCAATGTAGGATTGTGCCTCCTTGCACGCTACCGTTTCATCCAATGTGACCAACAATGATTAGTGGCTTTCCCTTCATTATGTTTTGGTCCTCGCATTATCTTTAGGCTCAATTTAATTTGATTCGTAGTCCTTATCGGAACATTAGTTATTTTCAGTATCGTCGTGTTATCATAATTATAAATATAATAAATATTATTATAGATAAATATCTTACTAAATATAGATAATAAAAAAATTGACAAGACGAGAAGATGCATGTTTAATGGAATGGAGTTGGAGTTGGAGAAGATACTGCTGACTGCTTCGCAGGATGGTCCCCAACTCGCTGGTTTCAATTGCCACCCCGATGCGGTCGGTTGGAGGTCGTATCATGATTTAAGCCCTGTTGGGACCCTAAATCTGTAAATACTAGTTAATACATGCAGAAAATGAATATAGTTGGCACTGCCCAAGTTGTTTATTTACTTGAGGATATTAGCAGCTGACATGAATTACAACTCCTCGTTGATTGAATGACCAAAAAGGAGGGCATTTAACCGATGATATCCAGATTTTTTTGAAGTATTTATATTTAACATTAATATTCGATATATATTTCAATATCAATGTACGATCTTTTTAAATATATAAAAAAATTTTAAAAATTAAATATACTTAATTCGAATATATATTCGTATCTAATGTTTATTTTTGAATCTGAATAACTTAAATCAGCAGCTACACCTTTTGTCTAGCTGTTTCAAAGTATGGAATCCTCTCTTTTACCGAGTAAACGAAAACCAGAAAGGCCATAACTTCGACTTCACTTATAAAAATTGAGTACCTTCCAAACGAATAAAATGGACGAAATCAATGAACCGACGACTAATTCTTATGAATTTTACTTTTTTGGGACCAAAATGAATCAAATACTGACCAAACATTGAAGTGAAAAACTATATACCAGAAAAGCGGGGACCATTCACAAATTAATTCAAAGCAAATATTTTTCAAACAACATTGAATTTTTCCTGCTTTCTGTCATTTCCTCCCAACAAATCTATTTTGTTGTTTTGCATCATTATGAAAAACCAATAAAAGTAGAGTTGTCTACATATTTAATTAGACAGGTCGAATTTTAATTTAAATTAAATTATTTTAAGTTTTTAAATTTTTAGATTATTTTCAGGTTCAAATCGTTATAAATTTAGATCAACAGGATGTAGTACTCTGATTTGAGTTATTTTGAATTCAAATCATTTCAGATTCGAGATGATTAATTTCAAATTGTTAACTTTTCAATTAAATTAGGTTAGGTCACCTTCAAGCTCTTGAGGGTTTTGTCAGTTTTTTGAATTCAGATCAAAATTGAAAGATCTAGAGCTTTTATAACCAAGTTGAGTCTCGAAAATTTTAAAATTTTTTGTCTAGACTTAAATGAATTGATTCAAAAATCAATTTCGCTATTTATTATATTATTAAAATATTAATAAATATTTTTAAATAAATTTAAATAAAAATAATATTTTATTAGTGAATATTAATTCAAACTTGCTCGAATAAAAAAAATTATCCAAAATTTGACCGTGTCGACTGATCCTCATACAAGTTTACATAAAAAAACCGTCCATTTTTTTTCAAAGCCAGCAAGGCTTTTGCAGAAGGTAGAAAATTGAGAACTTCCAATGATGAAAAATAAACATATAAAATTTAAAATTAATAAATTAATAAATTATCTTTTGAAGAAAGCTTTTATTCCCACAATATAATATACCCCAAAATACATGTCTGCATATAGAAATTGACTGCGCCCATTCTTGAAATTCCACCTTCCACTTCACAATTATATGCACACAAAGGATAACTAATTTCCCTTTATAATCACCAAGTTTTGCATGGTTCTATTATTTGTGTAAAGGGAGGCATACACGTAAAGTATATCGCATGAAATGTATGGTGTATTAATATCCCTGGACAGTTTTGAGTTGCGTATGTGAAACTTTGGCTAGGGTTTTTCAGATTCCAGCGACGCACTCTGGTGGGGTAACCGGGTATCGGGACTTGTCGGTGCAATAATCGTAGATCATGTGGTTCATACGAACCCACCTGTATCTTCTAGCTTCCATGGCATTAAGGGCTTGATAAGCAGTACCCTCCCACCAGTTCCCTGCAGTGTTTGAGGCACAATTTGCTGGTCCTGGCACTGGACATCCTTCGATGTCGAAGTCCTTGTAGTAAGCTAAGAATGGGGCTTTGCTCCAATCGATTTTCTCTAAACCTCCCCTAGTCGCCCAATCGTCAGCTTCCCACAGTGTTGAATACACTCCCATGGGCTGGAGCTTCGGATATGGGATGTTCTTAGCTTCATTATTCTTGTAAACTCTGATTGGCACTTCATCAACATAGAACCTGTAAAAACATCAACCAAATTAATTCCTCACCAGTTTTAATTTCCTTATCTGTGTCCGAATTGATCTAGTAGCCTATTTCATTATTTTAAAAAAAAAACTAAAAAATTAAAAAATATTTTTATATTAATATTTTATATTTAAATTTAAATAAAAATTTTTATTACTCAAAAATAATTCAAGTCAGACAGAATCGAATTTATAAAACTTTTGTCAATAACTAATAATCATTGGTCAATTTAACACAACCAATGCTTGTATATCATTAATTAAAGTCACCCCATGCCTGACTATATGTAAAACTTTATAATGTCTTACAAAAACTTTCTGTAACTTTACTGACTCTTGAGATAATTGTTTTCTCTCTCTCTTGCTTTAATCGTCTCACCGCAGCACCGCACAAGGATTTAAATATCGGTCGTGGACGTGTCTTTGTAACATCACTAAAGTTAAATTATGATAAATGATAAATATCAACGATGTAAAAGGCTGATGTCGTAATATAACAATAATAACATTACGTTAACATGGTTAATTTAAATTCCTTTTACCGTGTACAAGTGTGGGCTATTTTTCTGATTACTAGTAGTTATTAGACTTACACAATATGATGATGGTTCCACATAATTGTGTAAGTATGGAAATCTGCGGCAGGATCAAACCAAAGGTTAACCCTCTGTTCCCTGTCACCTTTTCCGTGAGCATAGATATTGGTCTGGACTGTATAAGGCTGCCCGCTACGGTTCCCCAAGAACTCGAAATCTAGCTCATCTCTGATGGTATCTGTATCAGAATTCATCTGCAATATTCCGAATTAAAATTGAAAACCAATCAAGAAGCTCAAAAAAAAGTACTTAATTAGTAGCATTAAAGAAGTGAAGTATTGAAGATTATGTAGTGTACATAAAAGGCTGTCACTGTTCCGGCAGAGTCACCGGGGATGAGCTTGATTTTCATGCTGATTCGTCCGAACAAATACTGCCTTTTGGAAGCAAAACCACAGCCTAAAAAAAAAAAGATTGAATGACAAAGATTATTAAAGGTAACATATAGAATTAGCTTATAATAAGTGTCTTTACCTGAATTTTGGTCAAGAACAAGTTGGATGGCCCTTCCTCCATCGATTTGCCTTATATGGGAATGGGACCAAGTGATTCGAAAATCTTCGAGAAAGGTGGCTGGTCGACTCGAAACAGAAAGGGAAATTGCAAGAATATAAGAGAAAAGCAAAAGAAAAGCATTCATTAACGCCATGGTCATGTTTTAACCGGGAAAAAGAAAGAAATATCAGAGAATTTATTGTTATCAAGGTTGATTTAGAGATGAAATGGGAGTCATAGTATAGTGTGTATATATATAATGTAGAGGTGGGGAGATTAATGAGAGGGGGTTGATGTAGATTGCTGCATTCAAATGCAAAGTGCCCCCTCACCTGCTTAGCTTTCGGTCCAGCTAATGGCAAGCAGTCATTAGGCCCGATCGACCCAACTGTTTTTCTTTTGTCTTCGGGAACCTCATATGATTTTTCATTCATCATCGCATCCTTCTGTTTTCATAAACTTAATTAACTTATTTTTCTTATTAAACTAGAATCTAAAATTTAATTTAATTAATTTATATAATTGTTCTTACGAAATAATATTTATAAAATATAAGTTTGAATTTTAACATCTACAACATTTTTTCTATTCTCACCTTTCGTCCTTATGATTAGTCGTTACCGATTATTGTACCTATGCTTTAACATGCGCCCATATCAACACAATAAAGTGGCATCATATCCTTCTAAGAACTTTTAATAATTCTAGACTAATAATATAGTTAGATCTAGTAATTTTGGATAAGACAAAAAAAACAATTTAATAAATACGAAAATAGTAAAATAAATAAAATATGATATAGTTAAACGTGATTATTACGATACATGTAACACATATATTATATTCATAGTTAAGATTTTAATTTTTGCAACAAATTATATCATTTTTATATTTATGCATTTAATAAGAAAAACTCGACATACATATACCAAAAATGATAATCTAACTGTAGCAACGTACGAAGCTGTGCCAAAAAAATTTTTGGTCAAGTAGACTTGGACTCGAAGCCATAGCCAACAATCTCATATATCTGTGGACAGACGGGAGATGGTGATTGATATCGAACAGCCGACTGGCAGCTTCCGCTCGGTTCATGCCCCCATAACACCAATTTCTTTGGAAAGGGGGGTGGCGGAGGCTCATCTTTAAGTCTGGGCAGGGGGCAGGATTAGGCTTTCTCACCATTCTAGTGTGAATATTTAAACTTACTATAAAATACTATCATTTTAAAACATATTATCAAAATACTATTGTTTTTGTTATTCCTCACATAAAGTATAGGTAATTTGTAATGTAAACATACGGCTATTTTTTCTTACACAAAGTATAAGAACTTTTACATGTACTTGTTTAAGAAATGGAAAACAATAGTATTTTGATAATATATATCAAAATGATAATATTTTGATGATAATTTTAAAAATTAATCGTAAAATGGTCACTTTGCCCGAGACTTATTTCTCTTAGTTGCTACCTCTAAACCTATCAATTAAGCAGCTTGGGTGAATTGTTCGGATTTTTTCATATTCGAATTAGAATTAACGGATTTGTCTATTCGCTTAGCAAAATTTGAAAAAGCAATAACTTATTGAAACTTTTTTTTTCTTTTGGCATTGGAAATTCATTAAAACTTTTTAATTTAATTTTAATTTAATTGATTTATACGATCATTTAAAAAGTAATAATTAATAAATTTAAAATTTAAATATTAACGTATGCAATCTTTTTTATATTTTGAACCTCAACCTTCGTTACATTTAAAAAAAATTAATGTTTAACACATGGCAAATTATATACTAGAATAACCTTTTTCTCATAATCAACTATTACACCTAAATATAAGAAAATCACCAAATAATTAGACAAATAAACCAAAACATAATTAGACAATTCTGAAATAAAATTTAACAGATGAAACTTAAACCTATAAATTAAAGATTCCAGAATTTCTGCGTTACCAATAAGGTAAGACTTCATTAGCTAATATTAGAATAATCTCATCTTCCAAATGTAGTAATATAGTGCTATACTTTTCTGTTCGCAGATAAAATATATATATATATATATATATAATTACATCCACTTCAAGGAAAGTCTGACCAACTGAGGCCAAATTAAGCTTAAGAAAGAGAGAGTGAAAGACCGAGAAACTGAATGCTACAAGACAATGACATCATTCTTTATCTCTTTTCCACAACTGAAATGCTAGGAATCCTGGGATTCACCAACCGTTGGCTGCCATGTGGTACTGTCTGACCTCAATTCTTAACTTTTTTTTTTTTCTTTCGTTAATTTTCCCAGCCCAAACAGTTGAGTTCAGATTCAGCTACGTGGAAGGTTTCGCATTGGCTTGCATGCAATGGTGTTAGGTTGGTAAAATAGTGGGGACCTCTCTTAACGTGAGTGTCGGAACGGCGAAGGAAGCTTAGCAGTCATATTAATCTGCCAATTAATAATCTACTCCTCTCATCCGCTACATGAAAACCTATTATAGTTAAAATATCTTAAAGTTGAATAAAATAATATTTTTTGCTATATTTTTAAATTAATATTATAAATATTTTTATTATTAATAAAATTTATTGAATTCATAAATAAAATTTAATTTTATTAAAATATTTTTGAAATAAATTAATTTGATAATAATCAAAGAGAACTAAAAATTTATACAAAATTGCTTATAGTAAAAATTCTGTTTTTTCTTATTAAGATTACAAAGTAAATCAATTTATTTGATATATTTTGCAAGTAAAAAGGACTTAAATTTACATTGGATTTTTTATCTTCATAATCATTTTTGTTTTCATATTAAAAATGAAAAATTTTATAATAATTGGATATAATTTACATATAAAATAAGTTTCACCTGTCAATACAAATTTTAATTAACTTATTTTTTATTAATTTTATTTGTTTTAAAACAATATGGAACCATATCTTTAAAAATAAATAGAAAAAATATAATAAATAATTTAATATGAAAAGTCTGCAAAAGTAATAAAGGAAGTAATTTTCTTATCCAAAGGAATGAAGAAAGAACAAATCTGGGCAGTACCATATTTTATTTTATTTTCATTATTTTTTAGTGTATAAGATGTGAGTTAATAATTCTTGTATTTACGTTATAATTATTTGTATGTAAGATATGTTATATTTATATTAATTTTAATATATTAATAATTTATATTAGATATATTTTAAAGTATATATTTGTATTATATTTTAATTATTTTTTTGGTATTATATTCATGTAATAATATATAAAATTACTGGATAGAGATACTTTGAGCCACTCAATAGCAAGATTTGGTAGAGAACAGTTGAAAAATCTTGTTTTTATTTAATGTTATTTTACTCTTTTCCAGCATGCCGGAGAATCTTTGTATAATAAGTATTGTCCACAGCATTCTTTTACTTTTCTTTTTCATTTTTTTCCACATAAATTAGAATAATTAAATAATGATAAGAGAATTAAAATCTTGTGATTTGTTCTATTTACAATCAAACACATTACCATTTGATTCAAAATTATTAACGGAACAAAAATTAATTTTTAAAATTTAATTTAATTTAATTTATTCATATAACTATTAATAAAAAATGATAATAAATGTGGACTGTTTTGGTATTGAATTTTGTCCATCACAACATTGCAATATCTGTCAATCATTTCCACCTAACTACCCTATAATTACAAATTTGCATTCTCATTTTCTTAGGATAAGCTTAATTAACATGGTTAAAGATTATTTATTTATCATTTAAAAAAAACTGTATTTAATATATTAGTTTTATTGAATTTAAGAAAAATTTATGCATTAAATATATATATTTTTTATATGTATCACTTTATTTGATGCTCGATGTCTAATGACACTGGTTAACATTTTTTTAATTATACTATACTATCTCTATTTTTCAATTGAATCGGGTAAAAAATAAAATTATAATCTAGGATTCGCTTAATATGTGCCTATAAGTACAATTTTAGTTTTATTCATTTTCCAATTCAATGATTTTTTTTTTACATTTAATATACTACTTTTACAAAATTCAAATAATATAATTATTAACGATACTTTTCTTTTTACATCCGTCACTTTAACCAATGCCTAGTGATGCTGGCTAATATTAAACCTCTTATTTCCATATAAATTACTATATTTGAAGGGATATCTGAACATATAGTGTAAAGCCTCCAAATTTTAAATGAAGATGTGGACTTAGTGTGGCTACAGGAAATTTCATCTTTGCTAATAAAATATTTTAAAATAATTTATATATATAACAAATATATATTTTACTTAGCATAAATGATATTATATTGAATACGTAAGTTCAGTTTTATTTTGCAACAAAGATGTATACAAAATTGTTACTAATACTTTTTATACAATATTAGCTTTTATGTCATATGCATTGCATATGACTTTATGTGTTTAAATTTTTTTAATTTATTAAATAATGCATTTTTTCTTTGTGTAAATGATGATTAATCGATAATAAGTTAAAGAATACTTTAGTTTCAAAAACTTCTATGATGAATTTTTTTAAAATCTATTGAATTTATAATATGCAAAAATCTATTTAACAGAAGCAAATCTAATAAAAATAATAACTACGGAAATGTATTAGAGAGAAGAAAGAACAACTTAATAAAGAACAAAAAACCTTCATTATGAAAGAAAAATATAATCCTAATCTTATAATATATAATATATAATATAATAATAAAATATTATTCCAATGGTTATTAAATAATATAATGAATAATAATTAATATTATCATTTAGTAAAAGTGTTTTAAGCAAATTAAACTTCTTATTTAGAAATTAGATAAATATTATTATTAATAAAAATATTTATAATGATAATTTAAAAATAGAGTAAACAATAATGATTATTTTTGTTAATTCAAAAATTCTCTATATTCGTATTTTTATATATATTATAGATATAGATATTTGTTAGATAAAAAAAATTATGGCAAAAGTATTTGGAACAATTGATTGGTACATATTCTAACTACTGAATAAACAGAGTACAAATCTCCTCTATCCCTAAATCTTAAATATGGCAAAAAAAATAGATTTTGTAAATTACTTTTTGCAACAAAAATGTGCTTAAAAATTTGATAGTGAAAAGCCCCACAGTTAATTGAAGAGATTGTATTTTATTTATGAGAAAATTAACTTAATTTAATGAACAGTTGCACTGTTTTATGGTTATAAAAAATAATTATTGTTTGTGAAATAAATTCACCTCCTTAATGTATTTCATTAAAATAAATAATTGACTAATGAATTCGTTTTTATACGTTGATAATGAATTTTTATAACTCTATAAACATTACTAAAAAATTATATATTTGTTAAAAAATTATATTTTTAAATATATCTTAAAAAATATAAGTCACTATGGTAATCCATTTGTGAAATTTAAAAAAATAATGACAATAAATAATATAAATAGATTTACTCTGTAGGCTTCTACAATGCAGATTAAATCTTAAAAAAAAAAATTAGTTCTTCAATGGGGTTTTTAATTAAAGCTGTACACCTGTTGCCCTACAGATGCCTGCCTTTTATAATTACCTGGTATGCTTCTTAAAATAGAGAAAAATATAGATAACAATTTTTTGGGTGAAATTTTTAAAATTCTCCATTAAAAATAATTAAATAAAAAATTCAAATCAATACATTAAAATTCTTGCTACATAGATTAAGTGTACAAAATTTGAAAAAGAAATTAACAGATTTTGATTATATTTTAGAAAGATATTTTTACTGAAAATTTTGACAGGATTTTATCCTTTGAATATGTACTAATCATAATTTGATTAATTTAATAATTATTTTTTCTTATTGAATTCTATCAATCTAACCTCTTTACAACTAAGAAACCTTGGCAATGATTTGAAAATCAAGCTAATTAATATACTTGAGTATCTTCTATCTTGTACAATTTCTCTATTTTTTTTTACATCATACAAGGCTTTATTTAAATCAATGTACAAAGATTTGAATTTTGTAAGTTACAAGCCTAGCTAGCCAATTAAGCCTTCAACAAATGGTATTGAAGTAAAATAAGAA
>JBBYHO010537982.1:48995-61306 GCA_038382025.1 Adansonia gregorii | reverse complement strand
TTATACCATTTTTAGAATTAAAGTTCTTTTTTCAATTGGGATAAACGCGGATTCACATAATAATCTCTTTTCATCTATAAATTTGTTCTACTCATTGGGATAAATGAATTGATGCTTTGGTTTCATAAGAAAACTTCCCTTTGTGCCATTTTTAGAGTTAAAGTTCATTTTTTAATTGAGATAAATACGAATTCACATAATAATCGCGATTCTTTTAATGATTTGGCCCCAAAAATTCATCGTATTCATTGGGATAAATGAATTAATGCTTTGGTTTCAAAAGAAAAACTTCTTTTTATACTTTTTTTAAAATTAAAGTTCATCTTTCAATCGGGATAAACATGAATTCACGTACTAATATCCTTCATTTTTATTATTAGGGACCATAAACACGTTCTCCTTATCGAGATAAGTGATATTGATGCCTTGTTTTCATTAAAAAGAATTTTCTTTCTACCATTTTTAGAATTAAAGTTTATCATTCAATTGGGATAAACATGGAGTCACCAATAATCTCCTTTCTTTTAATGATTAGGCACTACAAATTCCTTCCACTTATTGGGATAAATGAATTAACGCTTTGATTTCATAAGAAAAACTTTTCTTCGTGCCATTTTTAGAATTAGGGTTTTTTTTAATTGGGTGAAACATAAATTCACATTATAATCTCTATTCTTTTAATGATTGGGCACTACAAATTCATTCTACTCATTAGGATAAATGAATTAATGTTTGGTTTCACAAGAAAAACTTCTCTTTTTACATATTCAGAATTAAAGTTCATCTTTCAATTGGGGTAAATAAGAATTCACATAATAATCTCCTCTCTTTTAATGGTTGGGCATTACAAATTCATTCCACTCATTGGGGTAAATGAATTGATGCTTTGGTTTCATAAGAAAAACTTCACTTCCGACCATGTTTTAGAATCAAAGTTCATTTATCAATTGAGATAAACATGAATTCACATAATAATCTCTTTTGTTTTCATTATTAGGGACCATAAACACATTTTCCTCTTCGGGATAAATGATATTGATGCCTTGGTTTCATAAGAAAAACTTCTCTTTCTACCATTTTTAGAATTAAAGTTCATCTTTCAATTGGGATAAACACGGATTCACATATTAATCTCCTTTCTTTTAATGATTGGGCATCACAAATTCATTCTACTCATTAGGATAAATGAATTAATGCTTTGTTTTCATAAGAAAAACTTATCTTTGTCCCATTTTGATAATTAAAGTTTGTTTTTCAATTGGGATAAACACGAATTCACATAATAATCTTCATTCTTTTAATGATTAAGCACCATAAATTCATTCTACTCAATGGGAAAAATGAATTGATGCTTTGGTTTCATAAGAAAAACTTCATTTCCCACCATGTTTTAGAATCAGAGTTCGTTTATCAATAGGGATAAACATGAATTCACATAATAATCTCCTTTGTTTTCATTATTAGGGACTGTCGCAATGTACCCCGAGGTGGATCCTCACAAATCTATGGGTGTGCATGACTTAAAATATTTTCCTAACTTGGAAATATCTTCTTGACCAAAAACTTTTCTTTGGCGATATGATGAGAACGAGAATGTATAGATTGTCAACTTATCGTACAGTGAATGGGACCTAAAGATAAATTGTTCATCTTATTGGTCTTGAATGACCATCACAAAATGGCCAACATTTGGAGTTGCCACTGATCAGTTAGAGTTAGGCATGATCGGATGCCTATTGAAACCTATGTTTTAAGTTACGAAACTCAAAACACAGTTCCCACGGTCTACATAGTGCAAAGATTCACCATTTAGTTTTGGGAGTTCGTTACGCGTGATGAGGTATGAACCTCTTCGCGATGCTCGAAATCGATACCTTACTAGCTATTTCTGTCTCAGTTTTGATTTTTTTTTATCTTAACTTGTCATTACTTTGATATAACCCTTTTTAATGCATGAACCTTAGAGAAATAATCTAGGTTTTGATGAAAAAGATATAATCTCATATACACCACAGAGAGATGGGGAATATAGAGATTTTTGATAAAAATGACCTCTGGACTTTACTTTGAAAAATGAAATATTCCACTCTAGGCACTACAGAGATACCCGCATGGAATATTACCATTAGTTTTACTTGAAATGATTGGAAAACATGAATACAAATAATCATCACAAAGAAATCACATCTGTGAGGCAATAAATGAAGTAGCATAACATGGATCATTCAATGCAATGATAAAGAAATGGAATGGACTATTGGAATTTATCTCGTAATTTCCATCAATTCTTTAGGAATAATCAAATCAACAATTTTTGAGATGCATCTAGGTTTCTTGATTAAACAAGGTTTGTTTGACATATTAATGAAAATCTAAGGGGGAGGAAAAAATGATTAATTATAGTTGAAAGATAGGGTTCGAATATCCCATCAATAAGATGGGGTTGAGGTATCCCCATGCATGGCAAATAATTTTTGACAAAGGAAGATTTTTAAATCTTCACAATTTGGAAAAGCAAGATTGGATTATCCCCTTAGAAGGTTAGGTTTGAAGTATCCCCATGGACAACAAATCATTTTGACAAAGATTTTAAAATCTCAATAATTTTCAAAAGTGACGCTGGAGTATGCCCTCCAAAAGTTGAGGTTAGAGTATCCCCAAAAGTGACACGTCTGACACTCTTCAGAGAAGTTAAGTTAGAAAACATAAGTTGACAAAACTTTGTGACTTATGAAGTGTGTGAACATTTCGATAACTTTTGACAAAAGAAATTATTGTGAATAAGGATGGTAAAGATGTAAAATATATTTGTGCCTTGATAAGAGCCAGTGGGAGAATAAAGCATGTTTTCGAGTCTAACCGGGTTGATATAGGGACATTCGAATGTCTCAAGATGAAATTTAAGAAAACAATTCAATTTTAACCATAACTGAAAATAGGGGACAAAGCAAAGCAGGGGGTATTTCTTATTTTCTTTATTTTTATGAGTCCAAACTCAAGTCATTGACATTCAAATGTCTATTACTAAAGGGAAAGAGTGGTATAAGCATCGTGAACTTATTTGCATAGTCTGGGAGTAGTTTGGGGTGATGAAATAGACCATTAATCATACCACTCAAGGTTTTGACATAAAAACAAGGCACGAATATTTTGAGAAAAGTGTCAGGCCATTTTCGTTGCAAAATCAAAAGTTTAAAGCATGTTCAATCAAGATTCCAAATCTAGAAAATTTAATTTTTGGCTAGCTATTTTGCTAACTTTTAAGGAAAATGCTAAGTTTATGCTAATCCTCATTGGTTGAGGCTAACAAGCTTAGCTTGGGGAGGTTTTGAAAATCAGTTTTTGGATAGCCATTAAACATGCATTTTGACAAGGAGGAGACAACAAACATACAAGTGGATGGCGTATAACATGAATGGGGATGGTAACTTTACCAATGGTCTAGATAAAGAAAGTGTTATGCATTTTGATAAGAAAATATTATGGATACCAAAAATAATAATGATTCATGCAAGTTAATGTATAAATGTGCTTGAAATGTGTTAGGCTAATGATTCATAAATGGATTAAGGATAACAAGATGCATGGATATGGCATAAAATGCATGAGCATGAGTTATCAAAATAATAAGGATGAAATGAGGCATTTTACATATCAAAGAGGCATTAAGGTATCCAAATCCTAAACTACCACAACCAAAAGCCACAATAATGCATGATAATCCTAAGAGGGTTATGGAAATATAGAGAGCTTACTAGAATGATGAAGATACTAAAAAACAAAAAATGAAAATGATAAAGTGAGAAGTTATACCAACAAAACTTCACTTTTGGCCAAATAGTTGGAGCAACAGAAATGGCTTGAATTTCCTCTCTTCCTTGTTGTTAATAAGCAAGAAAAAGAGAGAAAAATAAGGTTTTGGATCTGGTATGGATGAGGGTGATTTTCAAAATATGTAGTGGTTGAAAATGAGTGTTTTGGGGTTGTTTTTGGGTGTTAAGTAAAAAGCTACGGGATTTTTTTTATTTGTGAATGTGTTTTGGAAGCTAAAAATGAGCTGAAATCTAACCTTTTCTAGCTGAGATAGAAGTGGTCTATTTATACCACCATTTTTGGAGCTAATTTAGAGCTGTTTTTAGTCAATTCTCAAGGGGGACAAAGTGGTGTCAGCTTGGTGGCTGTAGGGAGCAACTTGCTGCCAATGTAATGGGCATATGGTGGTTGGTTTGAATGCTGAAATGATTTTCCAACAAATAAAGTGGATGATGGTGATATTAGTTAACAAGCTAAGAAGTAAGGTGATCATGTGATTTGACCTTTTTTAATCCAATTTAGGCTTTGAAAATTGTTATAATTAATTTAAAAGTTTAAATTTGTAATTTAAAATGGGTTTTTATCTTTTTTTTGATACAAAGAAATAAGCTAAAATCAAGTTTTTTGATCAATGGTGGATGAGTAAAAAATGCTTGGACTATGGAAAATTAGCCCGGTTGTTAAGAAAATTAGCTCGGACAAAATAAGGTGTCTACAGCTACCTTTCTTTGACTGTTACTGAGAATCAAGAATAGGGCAAAGACAAATAGACATTAATTTGTTCGGGGTGGACTAATACTCCTTAGAACACTAGGGTGATAGGTTTTCTAAGGTTTGACCCCATTAGGTAGGTGCAGAGTAACGTGGATTTTTTATGTGGGTGCCGCCAGCTTGTGCAGACTTTGACTAAGGTGCCACCAACTTATGTGGGCTTTGACTTGAACTTGGGCGCCACTAGCTCATATGGGCTTTGACTTAGACTTGATGCCACTAGCTTGTGTGGGCTTTGAAAAGGGTGCCACTGACATGTAGGCTTTAAAGAGGTGCCACTAAATTATGGGTTTTTAAGGGGTGCCACTGACTTGTTGGATTTAAAGAGGTGCCACTGACTTACGGGCTTTTAGGGGGTGCCACTGACTTGTGGGCTTTAAAAAGGTGCCACTAACTTGTTGGCTTTGAAAAAGGTGCTGACAACATTTTTTTGATAAAACTTCTAATACAAGTTTTTTCTTAACAAATTTTCATGACAATTTCCTAATGAAAGGGTTTTGACACTAGTTCTTAACAAAATGCATGACAAAGCTTCTGACGAATGTTCTTGACAAAAGTTTTTTTTTATAATAGTTTTGGACAACAATGTTTTTGATGCTAGCCCTTTGATAGTAGTTGCTTGATAAAAAAGGTTTTGACATGAGGTGATGAGAAGAAAAGGACCTTACCTAAATTGCACTTGGTTTGCAAAGCTTAAAGTTCTTACTAGGAATTCTTTAGAGGTTCAGCAAACCTGGCTTAAAGTGATATTGTAAAAATGATGATGTAAGATGGTAATGTGAATGCATGATGTGGAGTGCTATCATGATTGCATGATGCGAAGTCTAATACAAGAGATAGCCATAGTTTTCCTGTACATCATTCATACTCTCTTAGGGATGGTGATTTGTTTTTAATGTGACTATAGGCAAAAATTTTCCTAATCTCATTAGGGATTGCAGGTTGTCCTAACTCCATTGGGTATATGACAAAAAATTTAGCCTCAAGCACTTGGACTGTTGCATTTCTCGATTCGAAAGGCTCAATCATTTTCTAGACAAATGAAAGGCATTGTCAACAATTTGGATACTATTTGCCTGATTAGGTTGATTTCTCTGGTTTTGATAGGATTCTGATATAATGCATGGGTTAATTTTTGGTTAGCTTAAAATGGTTTTTTTGGAGATGTGGCTTGCAAAAGTAAGAAATGGTTTGGTGTATGGTCATGCTAAGTGGATGCCTAGATGTGAAAAATGCATGATCTTGATGATCAGGGTATGAGCAGAGTTTTCTATGCTTTTGTTTTCCTTTTGATGTAATATCAAGATGTCCTGATACATATTTTAGTTGATTCTCAAACATTATCAGTTGAATGACAAGTGCAATGTGAATAGTACTAGGGGGTTAAAAGAAACAAGGTAATATTTATATATTTATATATTCATCACAACAAAGAGACTTATTCAATATACTATTTGACAAGCAATTGATAGGGTAGCGAGAAAGATGATCTTTTAGGCAAGAGATGCTTCTAATAATCATGACATGGATGTTCTGTAGGTGCTTTTCAGAATCTTTCTCGAACAATGAATGTGCCTAGCAAGAATTGATCTTTAAAAGATCTCTATGATCACTTTGCATTGTCTTGTAGGTAGTCTCAGTTCATGCCCTATCAAAATTAATCTTCTCAAGTCGCCCTTATGGGTTTTCAACTGTAGTTAGGTTTGCTTCCCAGATGCCTTTTTCGATTTTCATCTGGACCCCTTTTTCTTTTTTTATTTGTTTTTTTTCTTTTTTGCTTTTCTTGCTCTTTTTTTGTTGTTTTTTTAAGAAGGACACCTTTTCAGGTTTTTGCCCTCTACGTGTAGTATTTTTTTGATGGAATCTAAGTTGATTGGGTTAGGCAAGACATTGCCATCCATCTCTGACAAAATTAAGACCCCTCTGGAGATGAATTGCTTCACGATATACGATTTTTTCCAATTAGGGATCCATTTACCTTATGCATTTTTGTGAATTGGGAGGATCTTCTCTACTACTAATTCACCTGGGTGAAATTTTCATGGGTGTATCTTTTTGTTGTGGGCTCAGATCATGCATCTTTGATACATTTAACCATGACAAATGGCTTTCATGCATTTTTCTTTAATAAAGTTAAGCTGATCATATCTATTCTTGACCCATTCAGATTATTCAAGTTTGGTTTTCATCAAGACTCATAGAGAAGGGATCTCAACTTTGATAAGTAATACAGCTTCTATCCTATAGACTCGAGAAAATGGGGTAGCACCCATGGAAGTGCAAATTAAGGTTTGATAGGCACGAAGTGCAAAGAATAGCTTCTTATGCCAGTCTTTGTAAGTCTTGATCATTTTTTCAACTATTCTTTTAATGTTTTCGTTGGCTGCCTCGACTACCCCATTCGTCTTTGGGTGATAAGGGATAGAATTATGATACTGGATCTTAAACTGTGAGCAGACCTTTTACGTCATTTTGTTGTTCAATTTGCTTGCATTGTCTGTGATGATTTGGTTTGGGAGGCCATATCTACAGATAATGTCCTACTTGACAAACTTATAGACGATTGATCTAGTGACATTAGCATACGAGGCAGCCTCCACCCATTTGGTGAAATAGTCAATCACTACTAAGATAAAATGATGCCCATTGGAAGCTTTAGGGGTGATTGGCCCAATCACATCTATGCCCTACATGGAAAAGGGCCATGGGCCATCATGACGTGAAGCGGCACTAGAGGGACATGGATCTTGTCAGCATAGATTTGACACTTATGGCATTTTCGAGCATAATTGATGTAGTCTCTCTCAAAGGTCAACCAATAATAACCCTCTCTCATGATTTACTTGACTATCTGATATCTATTAGCATGTGTGCCATAAATCCCTTCATGAACTTCTTTTATGATTTTTTTGGCATAATGAGTATCAATACATCTGAGCAATACTTGATCATGACTCCTTTTGTATAAGATTTTTCCATCAAGAAAAAATCCCATCCCCAGCCTTCAATAGTCCTTTTATCAGTTTCAGTTATATGTTTAGGATATTGCTGATCCTTGATGTAACGAAGGATGTATAGTACAATGGTAGGCCATCTTTCTCTTTTTCAACACTATGATAATAAACTGAGGTTATGTAGATGCTCATCTGGATAGCAGCAACATCCAACTATTGGTTGACTTTAAACATGGATGACAAGGTAGCCAAAGCATCTGTTATGTGGTTCTTTTATTTGAGGTAAGTGTCAAAAACTAATATCATCAAATTCTTTCTTGAGCTCTGTTATCAGCTTCCCATACTGATTCAGCTTGGCATCATGAGTTTACCACTCTCTTTTCAATTGGTAGATGAGTAGGGTCGAATCACTAAGCACTTGTAATGTCTTGATCCCTCTTAATGGCTGCTTGAAGCCCCATGACACAAGTTTCATATTTCGCGATATTATTCATGCAATCAAAATTTAGCCTAACTGTGAACAGATAATGACTCCCGTCAGGTGACATCAATATTGCCATAATTCCATGTCTTAAACCATTTGATGCTCCATCAAAATACATTTTCCAGGATTAATCTTGGTTTGAGGCATCTTTGTCTTCAAAAATGCACATTAGATCTTCATCTGGGAAGTAAAAACTTAAGGGTTCATAGTCATTTACCACCCGACTTGCCAAAAAGTCAGCTATCACACTGCTCTTGATGGCTTTTTTACTGACATAGGCAATGGCATATTTGAAAGTAGGACTTGCCATCTAGTTAGCCTTCCTAAATATGTAGGGGCTTCGCATAGATACTTGATAGGATCAAGCCTTGCAATCAACCATGTTGTCTGATACAACATGTACTGCCTGAGTCTTTTGGTCATCCACACTAAATCACAGCATAACTTCTCGATTGCGGAGTAACTGCACTCGTATTTCATGAATTTTTTGCTTAAGTAGTAGATTGCTTGTTCTTTCTTTCTTGACTTATCACATTGCCCTAATACATAACCCATTGACTTGTCAAAGACTACCAAGTAAAGGATTAAAGGTCAACTGGGCATTGGCAGCACCAACACTAGCGGGCTTGACAGATAATGTTTGACTTTATTAAAGGCTTCTTGACATGCTTCATTCCACTCTCCTAGATTTTGTTTATGAAAGAGCCGAAAGATAGGGTTGTATGTATCAGTGAGCTAGGATATGAATCTAGCAATGTAGTTCAGTCTCCCCAAAATGCTTCTCACTTCCTTTTGGGTTTGAAGTGGACGCATATCTTGAATGGCTTTAACTTTATTTGGGTCAACTTCAATCCCTTTTTTGCTAACTATAAAGCCTAGAAGTTTACCCAAAGTGACTCCAAAGGCACACTTAGCATGATTTAATTTGAGTTGAAATTTTTATAGTCGCTCAAAAAGTTTCTAAAGGTCTATGACATGCTCATCCTCTTTTGTTGACTTGGCAATCATGTCACCAATGTAAACCTTAATCTTTTTATGCATCATGTTATGGAATAGGTCTACCATGGCCTATTGATAGGTTGCCCTAGCATTTTTTAGTCCAAAGGGATGACATTATAGTAAAATATCCCCCACATGGTTACAAAAGTTATTTTTTCCATGTCTTCAGGCACCATCTTGATCTGGTTACAACCTGAGAATCCATCTATGAAGGAGGACAAAGAATTCTTGGCCGTGTTGTCTACTAAGGTGTTGATATGGGGTAGTGGGAAGTTATCCTTAGGACTAGCTCAATTTAAATCCTGATAATTAACACATATTCATACTTTGCCATCTTTCTTTAGGACTAGGACTATATTGGCAACCCATTCTAGATATTTGGCTACTTTAATAACCTTGCATCAAACTACTTCTTAATTTCCTCTTTAATTTTGAGGAGCATTTCTAACTTCATCCTTCTTAACTTTTGCTAAATTGGTTTGCGTCTAGGCTTGATGGGAAGCTTGTGGACCATTATATCAGGGTCTAGTCCTAGCATGTCTTGATATGACCAAATGAATAAATCTTGATATTTCTAGAGTAGGTCTATCAACTTGGCCTTAGTTGTCAACTTTATTAAAGTTTCGATTTTAGCCCTTTTTCGATCCTTCTGGGTACCCAAATTTATTACTTCTGTTTGGTCTTTATGGGGCATGAAGTGCTTCTTGTCTTGCTCAACTAATCATAAGAGGTCCGGTGGTATAGAGCTTTCTCCAAAATCTTCTTCAGGATCGACTTCACTAGTGCAAATTGATTGTTCAAAATCAATCTTCAAAAACTCATCAGACACATCCATGTGATTATCGTCAGGACACCTGAAACGGCAAAGAAATAAACATTACAAAAAAATACATACAACTATGGGATTTCGATAAAAATAAGGGCAAAAGAGTAATGGAGATAGAAAGGTTTAAAAATGATACACAATATGGAATGATATATATAAAAGTCATTTCATTGATAATGTTTGACAAAAAAAAGCCCCTAACATAGGATACCTAACTGGCTTTGGGCAATGACAGGTAGGTTTTCATTTCTTGATGTTATATGAAAGGGACAGGAAAAGTTTAGGGGCTTCCATCATGACCATACCATCAAAATCAAGTTTTCATGGAAGGGCACGAATTTTATAGCTTGGTATCTTAGAGATAAAGGCTATTAAGTGCCCTATTTAGGATGACCGCAACATTTTTAGCCCTTTGCTCTTCCAATTAGCTTGGATTAATTCGTCCTCTCGAATAAAATATCTTGTGGAAAGATGGAAACATTATCGGCTTTGATTTTCCCTCTCAACCTAATGATCATGTTGTCTCTTGGTTGCAGATCCTCTTTTCTTGCAACTTTCTTGAGTGCGGATTGGCCTTAAATCCTAAGCCTTTTTTGTTGGCTTGAATGGTTACCTGTAAGGCTCGGGCCATCCCTTATAAATTCTTGCCAAGCCCTTTTCCAGCATAAAAACCTTTGTCAGTAGTTTTTTTAAACCCAAGTGGGTACTCTTTGGTAAATTGGGTTTAACTATTGGTAACCTTTTTCCCACAAATATCACATTGACAAACTCGAAGGATTGGAATGATGAATCTGGTGCATCTTTATTAGGCTCTATGTAGATATCCTCGGTAAAGGTAGTGGCGATCATTTCTTTGTCAGCTCCGATGGTGAGTACTTTTTCATATATCACAAATTTGAGCTTCTGATGGAGAGAAGATGGGATAACTTCAGTGGAGTGTATCCATGGCCTACCTAATAGGCAGTTGTAAGAAGGATTAATATCCATAACTTGAAAATTCACTTCATATGTACATGGGCCTATCTGGAGTTAGATTATGATATTTTTAATTACTCTACAACACGTTTCATCAAAAGCTCGGACTATGGTATGGCTAGTTTTGATGTTAAACTGATCGATAGGGAGTTTACTTAGTGTAGTCATAGGCATGACATTAAGGGCCAACCTATTGTCTGTAAGTACTTTAGGCAAAATACATCCCTTACAATGGGTAGTGATATGCAGAGCTTTACAACTGCCCTTATCTCCGGGTGAGATCTCATCATTAGTGAAGGAGATATAATTATCGGCCATGATATTGTTCACTAGCTAATCCAACTTATCTACAGAGACATCTGAGGGCACATATGCTTTATTTAGCACCTTCAGTAATGCATTTTAATGAACCTCTGAATTAAGAAGTAGAGATAGCAAAGAAATCTTGGCGAGTTGTTTACTTAATTGATCTATAATGCAGTATTCACTGTGCTTAATGAGCTTGAGAAACTCTGTGGCTTCTCTTTCATTCACTACTTTCTTGACTTTTTTGAACTTAGAATTCTTTGCTTAGGCTGAGTGGTACCAGTGCTTGGAGATACATCAACCTTTTGTTTTTCTCAAGCTGGGGTAGGAAAACAGCTTTTGCTACGAGTTAGGTGACTAACTCCTGATAGTTTTATTATAGTAGTCGAGGGAGTTAGTTCTCTGATCATCACTACTTGATTCTCGTGTTTTCATGGGTAGCTTTGTTACTCTTATACGAGAATGGTTTATGTACTTCCACAGCCAACTTTGGTATAAGTGTTAAAGAACTGACTTTAGGACTTGACTTGCCATAAAGAATAAGGGGTCACTTTCTCCCATAAGATGGCTACATGGTTTCATCTTTTATCATATTGATAGATTCAGCAGCAGGTGTGATCTCATGATAGAATTCTATCTGACCTTTGTTCATCATTCTTTGAACCATGCACCTAAACTCCCTACATGTTTGTAGGGTATGACCTATAACTATGTGGAAGTCATAGAAGTTGTAGGACTATCTTTTAATTTTTCTATTAAATTGAGTAACCCAACCTAAATCTATGCTTGCCAGACTAAGAACATTAGCATCCTTACATCTTCTATGCTTGCCTTTACTTCATATTTTTTTTAATGTTGATTATGTTTGTAGCTAGCTTAGTGTGGTTTGATAAAGGATATTTAGTCCCTACTTCATCCTGAACTACAAAACTTTTGAGTTAATTACATTTTGCATATTTCATTTAAAAGATATGCAGCCCTCAATGTCATGCCCTGCTACCTCAGCATGGTATTCACAGTGGGTGTTAGGGTTATATCATTATGGGTATGATGGCTTCTTTTTTGGGACATAGATTGGGGCCACTAAATGATTGTGGAGTAAGGTCTGGTAGAGCTCCTTATAGGTCATAGGGATGGGATCAAAATTTTGTTTTTGTTGATTTGCACCTCAATTGCCAAATGT
>JBBYHO010537982.1:0-48895 GCA_038382025.1 Adansonia gregorii | reverse complement strand
TAATTACATTTTGCATATTTCATTTAAAAGATATGCAGCCCTCAATGTCATGCCTTGCTACCCCAGCATGGTATTCATAGTGGGCGTTAGGGTTATATCATTATGGGTATGATGGCTTTTTTTCTGGGACATAGATTGAGGCCACTAAATGATTTTGGAGTAAGGTTTGGTAGAGCTCCTTATAGGTCATAGGGATGAGATCAAAATTTTGTTTTTGTTGATTTGCACCTTAATTGCCAAACGTATTATTGGTTGCTCGATTAATATTTTAGCAAACTTATGAGGGTAGCTTTGTGGTTGGTTGGATGCGATTATAGAGGAAGGGTTATAGGTTATGGCATTAATTGGCTAAGGGGGGATGGTGATAGGGCAAGAATATAGCATGCTTGGTTAGTGAGGGTCAGGTATTTGACACCATTTTAGCTGAGATAAGCTAGCATAACTTATGGCATTGGCCTTTCCTTCCTTCTTTTTACTGGCAATAGGCTTTTTGCTTGGTCCAGATGTTTCCCCAGCTAACATTCCACCACTCTTAATGGCTACATCAATCATTTTTCTAGAGAGGACTAGGTCTGTAAATTTCTTGGTGGCATTTCTTACGAGCTTCTCATAATAAGAAGCACATAAAGTATGGATGAACATGACTGTCATCTCTTTTTCTGTAAAGAGAGGCTGGACTAGGGCTACTTCTTTTCTTCACCTTTGGGCGTATTGCCTGAAGCTTTCAATGGGTGTCGTCTCCAAATTCATTAAGAAAAGTTGATCCGGTGCCCAATTTGACACGTGTTGGCATTGTTTCATAAAGGCCTTAGCTAAGTTAACCCATGATTGGATTTTTACAGTGTCTAGCTCGATATACCATCGAGCTACTACCCCAATGAGGCTGTGTTGGAAGAAATGGATGAGGAGCTTTTCATCTTTCTCATATCTGGCCATCTTTCGTAGGTATATTTGAATATGGACAGAAGGGTTGGTGGTTCCATTAAACTTTTCAAACTCTGGGACTTTAAATTTTACGGGAATAACAAGGTTAGACACCAAAGACGACAATTGCCATCAAGAGCTTTGAACTTGTCACTCTCCTCAATAGCTTGGGGGCATTTTTCTAGTAGTTGGAATTTGTTCCTTTTTGTCGCAATCATAGTGCTCTTTTGACCTTTTGTTTCCATTTATTCCTTATGATCAAGGGTTATTAGATCTACTAATAAAACTTTCCCATTCACCTATTGAGTATCAAGAAGGAATTGACCTTCTGTAACGAGATTAAGGTAGATGCTGGCAGAGCCTGAGCAGCAAGTGTAGGAGCGGGCCATTGTTCATGTCTAGTTTCCCCTTAGGCAAGTTCTGGATTATTGACAAGGGGACTTTTAGCATTGGGAGGATCATTCCTTATTTTAACAATGCTAGCTTGTCCTTTTCCTTTCACAGATGTGGTCATTAGTTCATAAGTTTTGTAATCTAATTCTGTATTTCCTATTGCTGATGAAGCATCTGGGCTCGTGATTCCTTAACCATCAGCTCAAGTCGCTCAATACGAGCTTCATGATCACTCTTCATGATTTGCTTATGGCATCGTGTGTTGTAGTAGTGCGTAATTTAAGGTTTTATGTTCCTGATTGACTTGGAATCCCTTGCATTTTTATGGCCCAATTCCCATATTAAACTTTTTTTAAAAAAATGTATTTATTGATTAGCATTTATAATGCAATGATGAGTTAAGATAATGAATGATTGATGCAAGTGTAATGAAAAATGATAAAATTAAATGTGCATATGTATTGAAGACAATTGATTCTTGGAACAGCTTTGTCAATAACATCATTCATTGAGTCACAAATGGGTTTTTCTTTTATAACATGATTACATCTGAAAGTATCTAACATGATTACATTGTGTAATTTCACAATCAAAAAAGCTCAAAAGTTGTTGCTTATGATTTCTAACAAGTGCAATGTCTTATCTTATGGATCGAGCTACTTTAATCATGTCATCCACCTCTTGTTGAGTGAGGTGCCGATGTTGTTCTTGGTAGTTCAGACATCCTTGCTCGATTGTTACTTGCTAATCTAGTGCACATTGCTTGAAAGCCTTTGTTAGTTCATTGATATGATCTTGATTATCTTGGAGAGACTGTTCTAACCCTTGGATTCAGTGAATGAGGGCTTCATTTTTAACCTTGGTGGCTCTTTCATCTTGCATTTGGGCTTTAAGTCTTTGATTCCTTCATTGGTAGGTGGAAGCAAATGCCCTCATGAATTTTTCTTTGTTGGTTCTGATTTCCTCCTTTTGCTAATTTAGTTCACGATTGAGAGTGGCGACTTCTGCTTCCCATTCAATTGATGTCTTGCCAATACATCAGGACTTGTTAGCTTTTCTAAGTGTCACATGATCCTTGGTCAGCTCTTAAGGTCATCTTTGAAGTAATCCCTTTCGTTAATGACTTAATCCATTTAACCACTTATATGATAGATATCCATCTCTAGTAGGCCTTTTTTCTCTTTAAGTCAAGAGATTTCTATAGCAAAGGATGCCTTTTCTTATTCGAACTCCCTCCTAAGTAGCTCGATCTTAGAAGATGGTTCCTCTATTAGGATTTATAGTATCTAGAAGTTAGGTGATGGAAATAGATCATTAAGACGGTGGAGTCTCCATTCTTCATATCCAGATTTGGTAGGGCTTCCTCTCCAGTATCTTTCCATACAATGGATCTTCTTTCAAGCTTAGAAAGCCACTGGACTTTCACTTTATAATTGGGCTTTCCATATTCAAAATCACAATGTCCCAAGTCTTCGAAGAATAGGATGAATTGCTGGCACTGAAACTGATGTAACACCAAAAGAGGAGCATAACTGGCATTTCCCCATAATCCCAGGAGTGATAAATAAGTGTAGTCTCCACATCTATACACAATCGACTAAAGGAACACCCACGGGGCTCTCTACATGATTTCTTCCTCTTTCATTTTTCATAATTCCTTGGCCCAATGCTTTTCTATCTTATCTTGATGACATTTTTCTTCTAATGTCGTGGAAAGGGGACTGATCTTAAAGAAGACACTCTGCCTGACTCTCTCTTCCCTAACATAAAAATGACCTAGAAGCCATATCTGGAGCAATGGGGCACACCCAATAAACCTTCTTATTCCCGTTCTTTTACAAAAGCTTAAGGCACAAATAGTTTCAGTGATAATGGTAGAAGTAAGGTTAATGTTGCAAGATAAGTAAGAAAAAAAATATATGACTGCGGCCTCTACATAACCCAAAGTTTTTGGAAATATAACGAGCCCATAGATTGCTAGAGCATAGACATCTTGAGCTTTTTTTTATCAAATGATTTACCATTGCCTCTTTTAAGCTGGCTCAAGAGATGCATTCGCTAGTCCCTTTTACTTTAACATGACTGTCAACCCATGCTTCTGTGACTCCAAAAATTGGCCTCAACCTCTTCTTGAACGGAGAAGGCATTAGTTCCTTGCAGTAAATTCAATCTGACTTGGCCCTTTCCATGTTGAGTAGGGCTATGTACTCATCAGTGGTAGAGACTAAATCTTGCTAGTTGAAGGTGAAGCATTGGTAGGCTAGATTCCAAAACTATGCCGCTATTCGCAATAAGCCATCATCCAACTGGACTCAAAGTAAAAGAGCTATATCCTTATACTTTTTCGTGAAGGGTTTTTTCATGTTGCTATCCCAATTGTCCTAAATGTGCTTCAGTTCTCGACAATCATTCTAATAAAAATCGATCTTGACCTCTTCATGCATTTTTTAGACGTAATTAGGCTTTAGGATGTCCCCATCTTGACGTTGGTGACCTTCTAACCATGTTCTGATGCTTTTAAAGGACTCAATAAATGATCCCCTTACTAAACACCGAACCAGAACAATTGTCCCAAAAGATGATAGTCATGATGGTTATGATGAAATGATGCATGCACCAAAACACAAACAAAGGGAAAATAAGTTAGTGGAACAGATAGGAGACAAATGAAAGGAAACAAAGAATTTAAGAAATCAGAACAAAAAAAATCATAACATGTCTCAGCCAAGGTGGTCAGATGAGAAACGGGCAGCATTTCAACGTACCAGGATGCGATTTGCCCTTCATGAGGTAATGCAATATCTTATTTTGATGGAAAGATAAATGACCAGTAGCAATATTCATTCATCACCACTAGTATGAATGCGTGTTAAGCCATGACTCAGACAGTATAATGGCTTATAGTATAAGACGCTATGAATGATGGTTTTTGTTTACCATCATTTATTTATACAAAGGTTAACCGTTGTTCAAGCAGCACGATGGCATGCCTTAATAAATGATAAAAGTGCAGATGCGGGTGACAATTGTATACTCATTGTCACTTACATAACTATGGTAATTAAGCACAAAGGTTAGGAATATTTCCCCGAATGACCCTATTCTCTAGGTATTCTAGTAGCGTTCCACTATGGTTTGACATGGTTTAGCTCATAGGGCTCACTATGTGAGATTTAAGTTGATAGCTAAATAGGTATCCGAATTGCTCCTCCATTTGGTAAGGATAGTCAAGGGACCCCAATCCTAGACCCATCGCAGGTTTGGCAGATCGAGTTTGATACGTTGGATATATTTTCCTATACAAATATGGAGGGTTACTCACGAGAGACATAGGTAATTTACATCCAAGAAATTATTGCCATGCCTATGCAGAAGGTTACTCACGAAGGCGAATAGCTCACTTCCTCCTAATGATTAAGTTGTAACCATGCCATGGAGTTTGGTGGGACACTAATGCACATGCAAGTGCTCAGTGTGTAATGGGGAAACGATCAAACCTTTTTCTTTACTTCTGTATTACGATTTTGATTAAACAAATGATTAGTCAAAAATAAGATAATCCTGATAATCACATCAAAAAAAAGATTAGTTGACAAAACAAAAAAAGGGTTGTGGTTAAATAATGATCGAAGATTGAAAGAACTAGGAACCTAGCAACACACGGCTAGTTATTAGCCTAACTCTCTTTACAGTCCCCAACGAAGTCACCAAGCTATCGCAATGTACCTCGAGGTGGATCCTTGTGGATATATGGGTTTGCACGACTTAAAATATTTTCCTGACTTGGAAATATCTTTTTGATTGAAAACTTTTCTTTGGTGATGTGATAAAAATGAGAATATACGGATTCTCAACTTGATGAAAGGGACCATAAGACGAATCACTCATCTTATGGGTCTCCAATGACTATCACGAAGTGGCCAATGTTTGGAGTCACCATCGATCATTTAGAGTTAGGCATGATCGGATGCCTATTGAAACCTATGCTTTGAGTTATGAAACTCAAAACATAGATCCCATGGTCTACATAGTGTAAAGATTCACCGTTTGGGTTCGGGAGTTGGTTGTGCGTGATAAGGTATAAACCTCTTCGTGATGCCCGAAATCGATGCCTTACTGGCTATGTCTTGTCTCGGTTTTGATTCTTTCAAGCTTAACTTGTAATTATTTTGATATAACCCCTTTTAATGCATGAATCTTAGAGAAATAATCTAGGTTTTGATGAAAAAGATTTAACCTCATATACACCCCAGAGGGATAGGGAATATAGAGATTTTTGATAAATATGACCTCTAGAGTTTACTTTGAAAAATGAAATATTCCACTTTAGGCATTGGAGAGATACCCAGGTGGAATATTACCTTTAGTTTTACTTGAAATGATTAGAAAACATGAATGCAAATAATCATCACAAAGAAATCACATTAGTGAGGCAACAAATGAAGTAATATAACATGGATCATTCAATGCAATGATAAAGAAAAAGAATGGACTATTAGAATTTATCTGGTAATTGGCATCAATTATTTGGGAATAATCGAATCAACAATTTTTAAGATGTATCTAGGTTTCTTGATTAAACGAGGTTTGTTTCACATATTAATGAAAATCCAAGGGGGAGGAAAAAAAGATTAATTGTAGTTGAAAGATTGGGTTCGAATATCCCCTCAGTAAGATGGGGTTGGAGTATCCTCCTGAATGGCAAATAATTTTTGACAAAGGAAGATTTTTAAATCTTGACAATTTAAGAAAACGAGATTGGATTATCCCCTCAGAAGATCAGGGCTGGAGTATCCTCATGGATGACAAATACTGTTAACAAAGAAAGATTTTAAATTCTTGATAATTTTGAAGAACGGGGTTGGAGTATCCCCTTGGAAGGTTAGGGTTAAAGTATCCCTAAAAGTGACACATCTGACACTCTTTAAAGAAGTCAAGTTAGAAAACCTAAGCTGATAAAACTTTGTGATTTATGAAATGTGTGAGCATTTTGATAACTTTTGACAAAAGAAATTATTGTGAATAAGGATGGTAAAGATGCAAAATATGTTTGTGCCTTGATATGAGTTTGTGGGAGGTCAAAGCATGTTCTCGAGTCTAATCGGGGTGATACAGGGACATTCAAATGCCTCGAGACAAAATTTGGGAAAACAACTGAATTTTAACCATAACCAATAATAGGGGAACAAAGCAAAGTAGGCGGTATTTCTTATTTTCTTTATGTTTACGAGTCCGAACTCAAGTCATTGACATTCAAATATCTATGATTGAAGGGACAAAGTGGCATGAGCATCACAAACTCATTTGTATAGTCCCAAAGTAGTTTGGGATGGTGAAATAGCCTATTAATCATACCATTCAAGGTTTTGACTCAAAAACAAGGCATGAATATTTTGGCAAAAAGTGTAATGCCATTTTCATTGCAAAATCAAAAGTTTAAAGCACGTTCAATTAAGATTCCATATCTAAAAAACTTAATTTTCCCCTAGATATTTTGCTAACTTTTAAGGAAAATGCTAAGTATATGCTAATCCTCATCGGTTAAGGTTAACATGCTCAGCTTAGGGAGATTTTGAAAATAAGTTTTTTGATAGCCATCAAACATGCATTTTGACAAGGGGGAGACAATAAACACACAAGTGGATGGCACAAAACATGAATGGGGATGCTAACTTTACCAATGGTCTAGACAAAGAAAGTGCTATCCATTTTGACAAGAAAATGTTATTGATGCAGAAAATGATAATAATTCATGCAAGCTAATGTATAAATGTGGTTGAAATGTGTTAGGCTAATGACTCATACATGGATTAAGGATAACAAGATGCATGGATATGGCATAAAATGCAATAGCATGAGTTATTAAAATAATAAGGATGAAATGATGTATTTTGCACATTAAAGAGGCATTAAGGCATCCAAATCCTAAACTACTACAACCAAAAGCCACAATAATGCATGATAATCCTAAGAGGGTTATGGAAACATGGAGAGCTCAAAAAACGATGAAGATACTGAAAAATAAAAAATGAAAATGATAACGTGAGAAATTATACCAACAAAACTTCACTTTTGGCCAAATAGTTGGAGCAGCAGAAATGGCTTGAATTTCCCTCTCTTCCTTGTTGTTAATAAGCAAGAAAAAGATTAAAAAATAAGGTTTTTGGTTTGGTATGGATGAGGGTGATTTTTAGAATGTGTAGTGGTTGAAAATGAGTGTTTTAGGGCTATTTTTGGGTATTGAGTAAAGAGCTATAGGATTTGGTTTTTTTGATGCGTGAATGTGTTTTGGAAGTTGAAAATGAGCTGGAATCTAACCTTTTCTAGTTGAGATAGAAGTGGTCTATTTATACCACTATTTTGGAGCCTATTTAGAGGTGTTTTTGGTCATATCTCAAGGGGGACAAATTGGTGTAAGCTTGGTGGTTATAGGGTGGCTGTAGGGAGCAACTAGCTGCCAATGTGATGGGCATAGGGTGGTAGGTTTAAATGCTGAAATGATTTTCTAGGAAATAGAGTGGCTGATGGTGATATTGGTTAACAAGCTAAGGAGTAGGGTGATCATGTGATATTGACCTTTTTTTATCCAATATAGACTTCAAAAAATGATATACTTAATTGAAAAGTCTAAATTCGTAATTTGACATAGGTTTTGATTCTTTTTTTCGAAACAAAGAAACGAGCTAAAATTAAGTTTTTTGATCAATGTTGGATGAGTCAAAAATGCTTAGACCATGAAAAATTAGCTTAATTGCTAAAAAAAATTAGCTTTGACAAAATAAGGTGCCTACATGGACCATAAACATGATCTCCTCATTAGGATAAATGATATTGATGCCTTAGTTTCACAAGACAATCTTCTCTTTCTACCATTTTCAAAATTAAAGTTCATCATTCAATTAGGATAAACATGGATTCACATAATAATCTCCTTTCTTTTTATAATTGGGTGCCACAAATTCATTCTACTCATTGGGATAAATGAATTAATGCTTTGGTTCCATAAGAAAAACTTCTCTTTGCTCCATTTTTAGAATTAAAGTTTATTTTTCAATTGGGACAAACACGAGTTCACATAATAATCTCCATTCTTTTAGTAATTTAACACCATAAATACATCCAACTCATTGGGATAAATGAATTAATGCTTTTCTTTCACAATAAAAACTTTTCTTTGTACCTTGTTTAAAATTAAAGTTCATCTTTCAACTGAGATAAACACGAATTCACGTAATAATGTCTTTCATTTTCATTCTTAGGGACCACAAACACATTCTCCTCTTTAGGATAAATGATATTGATGTCTTGGTTTCATATGAAAAACTTCTCTTTCTACTATTTTTAGAATTAAAGTTCATCTTTCAATTGGATTAACACGAATTCACATAATAATCTCCTTTCTTTTAATGATTAGGAACCATAAATTCATTCTACTCATTGGGACAAATGAATTGATGGTTTGGTTTCATAAGAAAAACTTATCTTTGGGCCATTTTTAGAATTAAAGTTCATTTTTCAATTAGGATAAACCTGAATTCACATAATAATCTCATTTCTTTTAATGATTAGGCACCATAAATTCATTCTACTCATTGGGATAAAGGTGTTGATGCCTTGGTTTCATAAAAAAAGCTTCACTTCCCACCATTTTTTAGAATCAAAGTTTGTCTATCAATTGAAATAAATATGAATTCATGTAATAATCTCCCTTGTTTTCATTATTAGGGACCTTAAACATGTTCTCTTTATTGGGATAAATGATATTGATGCCTTGATTTCATAAGAAAAATTTCTTTTTCTACCATTTTTTAGAATTAAAGATCATTTTTCAATTAGAATAAACATGGATTCACATAATAATCTCTTTTTCTTAAGATTAGGTGCCACACACTCATTTTACTCACTAGGATAAATGAATTGATGCTTTGGTCTCATAAGAAAAACTTCTCTTTGTGCCATTTTTAGAATTAAAGTGCATTTTTGAATTAGGATAAACACGAATTCACATAATAATCTCCATTCTTTTAATTAGTTGGCAACACAAATTTATCCTACTCGTTGGGATAAATGAATTGATGCTTTGGTTTCACAAGTAAAACTTCTCTTTCTACCTTTTAAGAATTAAAGTTTGTCTTTCAATTATGATAAACATGGTTCACATAGCAATCTCCTTTCTTTTAATATTGGGCACTACAAATTCTTTTTACTCATTGGGAGAAAGGAATCCATGCCTTGGTTTCATAAGAAAAACTTTACTTCCCGCCATTTTTTAGAATCAAAGTTCATCTATCAATAGGGATAAGTATGAATTCACATAATAATCTCTTTTATTTTCAAGATTAGGATCCAAAAATGCATTCAACTCACTCAGATAAATGAATTGATGCTTTAGTTTCATAAGAAAAACTTCTTTTTTTACCATGTTTAGAATTAAAATTAGTTTTTCAAATGGGAAGCACACAGATTCAAATAATAATCTCCCTTCTTTTAATAATAGGGCAACACAAATTCATTCTACTCATTGGGATAAATGAATTCATGCCTTGGTTTCATAAGAAAAGCTTCACTTCCCACCATTTTTAAGAATCAAAGTTCGTCTACCAATTGGGAGAAACACGAATTCACATAATAATCTTTTTTCTTTTAATGATTGGGCACTATAAATTCATTCTCCTATGGGCATAAATGAATTGATGATTTGGTTTCATGGCAAAAACTTCACTTCCCACCATTTTTTAAGATCAAAGTTTGTCTATCAATAGGGCTAAACACAAATTCAGGCAATAATCCCTTTTGTTTTCATGATTAGCAACCAAAAACACTTTCTCCTAATTGGGATAATTAATATTGATACCTTGGTTTCATAAGAAAACCTTTTCTTTCTACTAGTTTTAGAATTAGAGTTCATTTTTCAATTAAGATAAACATGGATTCACATAATAATCTCCTTTCTTTTAATGATTGGGCACCATAAATTCATTCTACTTATTGGGATAAATGAAGTTATGCATTGGTTTCATAAGAAAAACTTCTCTTTGTCCCATTTTTAGAATTAAAGTTCATTTTCCAACTAGGATTAACATGAATTCACATAATAATCTCCATTCTTTTAATGAATGGGCACCAGAAATTCATTATACTTATTGGGATAAATGAATTGATGCTTTGGTTTCAAAAGAAAAACTTCTCTTTGTGCCATTTTTGGAATTAAAGTTCATTTTTCAATTGGGATAAACATGAATTCACATAGTAATCTTCACTCTTTTAATGATTTGGCACCGCAAATTCATCCTACTCAGTGGGATAAATGGTTTAATGGTTTGGTTTTATAAGAAAAACTTCACTTCCCACCATTTTTTAGAGTTCATCCATCAATTGGGATAAACATAAATTCACGTAATAATCTCTTTTGTTTTCATTATTAGGGACCATAAACACGTTCTCCTAATCGGGATAAATGATATTGATGCCTTGGTTTCATAAAAAAAGTTCTCTTTCTACCATTTTTAGAATTAAGTTCATCATTCAATTGGGATAAACACATACTCATGCAACAATCTCCACTCTTTTAGTGGTTGGGCACCACAAATTCATTCTACCCATTGGGACAAATGAATTGGAGTTTTGGTTTCATAAGAAAACTTCTCTTTGTGCCATTTTTAGAATTAAAGTTCATTTTTCAATTGGGATAAACATGAATTCACATAAAATCTCCATTCTTTTAAGGATTGGGCACATAAATTCATTCCACTCATTGGGATAAATGAATTGATGCTTTGGGTCCATAAGAAAAACTACTCTTTGTGCCATTTTTAAAATTAAAGTTCATTTTTCAATTGGGATAAACATGAATTCACATAATAATTTCCATTCTTTTAATGATTGGGCACCATAAATTCATTCTACTCATCGGGATAGATGATTTTGATGCCTTGGTTTTAGAAGAAAAAGTTCTTTTTCTACCATTTCTAGAATTAAAGTTGATCTTTCAATTGGGATAAACACGAACTCACATAATAATCTCCATTCTCTTAGTGGTTGGGCACCACAAATTCATTCTACCTATTGGGACAAAGGAATTGGTGCTTTGGTTTCATGAGAAAAACTTCACTTCTCGCCATTTTTTAGAATCAAAGTTTATCTATCAATTGTGATAAACATGTATTCTCGTAATAATCTCTTTTGTTTTCATTGTTAGGAACCATAAACATATTCTCTTCATTAGGATAAATGATATTGATGCCTTGGTTTCATAAAAAAAACTTTTCTTTCTTCCAGTTTTAGAATTAAAGTTCATCTTTGAATTGGGATAAACACAAATTCGCATAATAATCTCCTTTTCTTTAATGATTGGGCACCACAAGTTTATTCTACTCATTGGGATAAATGAATTGATGTTTTGGTTCATAAGAAAAATCGCTATTTGTGCCATCTTTAGAATTAAAGTTCATTTTTCAATTACAATAAACACGAATTCGCATAATAATCTATTTTCTTTTAATGATTGGGCACCACAAATTCATTCTACTCATTAGGATAAATGAATTGGTGCTTTGATTTCGTTAGAAAAACTTCATTCCTCACCATTTTTTAGAATCAAAGTTCATCTATCAATTGTGATAAACACGCGTTCACATAAAAATCTCTTTTGTTTTCATTGTTGGGAACCATAAACACAATCTCCTTTTTAGGATAAATGATATTGATGCCTTGGTTTCATGTGAAAAGCTTCTCTTACTTCCAATTTTAGAATTAAAGTTCATCCTTCAATTGAGATAAAAATGAATTCATATAATAATTTCCTTTCCTTCAATGATTGGGCACCATAAATTAATTCTCCTTATTAGGATAAATGAATTGAAGCCTGGTTTTCAAAAGAAAAACTTATTTTTCCACCATTTTTAGAATTAAAGTTCATCTTTCAATTGGGATAATCACGTATTCACATAATAATCTCCTTTCATTTAAAGATGGGCACCATAAATTCATTCTAGTCATTGGGATAAATGAAATGATGCTTTGGTTTCATAAGAAAAACTTCTCTTTATGCCATTTTTGGAATTAAAGTTCATTTTTCAGTTGGGATAAAGACAAATTCACATAATAATCTCTATTCTTTTAATGATTAGGCACCACATATTCATTCTACTCATTGGGATAAAGGCACTGAAGCTTTGGTTTCAAAAGGAAAACTTCCCTTCCCACCATTTTTTGGAATCAAAGTTTATCTATCAATTGGAATAAACAAATTCATGTAATAATCTCTTTCGTTTTCATAATTAGGGTCCATAAACAAGTTCCCCTCATTGGGATAAATGATATTGATGCCTAGGTTTCATAAGAAAAACTTATTTTTTTACCATTTTTAGAATTAATTTTTTTTTCAATTTGGATAAACACAAATTCACATAATAATCTCCTTTTTTTGAATGATTGGGCACCACAAATTCATTCTACCCATTAGGATAAATGAATGAATTGATACTTTGGTTTCATAAGAAAAACCTCTCTTTGTGCTATTTTTAGAATTAAAGTTCATTCTTCAATTGGTATAAACATGAATTCAAATAATAATCTCCATTCTTTTAATGATTTGGTACCACAAATTCATCTAACTCATTGGGATAAATGAATTGATGCTTTGGTTACACAAGACAAACTTCATTTCCCACCATTTATTAGAATCAAAGTTCGTCTATCAATTGGGATAAACACGAATTAAAATAATAATCTCTTTTGTTTTCATTATCAGGGACCATAACACGTTCTCCTCATCGGGATAGATGATATTGATACCTCGGTTTCACAAGCAAAAGTTCTCTTTCCACCATTTTTTGAATTAAGCTCATCTTTCAATTAGGATAAATGCTAAGTTACATAATAATCTCAATTGTTTTAGTGGTTGGGCACCACAACTTCATTCTACCCATTGGGACAAATGAATTGGTGCTTTGGTTTACAAGGAAAACTTCTCTTTGTGCCCTATTTAAATTTAATGTTCATTTTTCAATTGGGATAAGCATGAATTCATAGAATAATCTCTATTCTTTTAATGATTGGGCACCACAAATACATTATACTCATTGGGATAAATGAATTAATGCTTTGGTTTCATAAGAAAAACATCTCTCTCTACCATTTTTAGAATTAAGTTCATTTTTTAATTCGGATAAACATAACAATCTTTATTCTTTTAATGATTGGGCACCACAAATTCATTCTTCTCAATGGGATAAATGAATTGATGCTTTGATTTCATAAGAAAAACTTCACTTCCCACCAGTTTTTAGAATCAAAGTTCATCTATCAATTGGGATAAATATAAATTCACGTAATAATCTCCTTTGTTTTCATTATTAGGGACCATAAACACGTTCTCCCCATCGAGATAAATGATATTGATGCTTTGGTTTCACAAGAAAAAGTTCTTTTTCTACCATTTTAGAACTAAAGTTCATCTTTCAATTAGGATAAACATAGACTCACATAATAATCTCCATTCTTTTAGTGGTTGGGCACCATAAATTCATTGTACCCATTGGGATAAATGAATTAATGCTTTGGCTTCATAAGAAAAGTTTCTCTTTGTTCCATTTTTAGAATTAAAGTTAATTTTTCAATCGGGATAAACATGAGTTCAGATAATAATTTCCATTCTTTTAATGATTAGGCACCATAGATTCATTCTACTCATCAGGGTAGATGATTTTGATGCCTTGGTTTCATGACAAAAAGTTCTTTTCCTACCATTTTTAGAATTTAAGTTCATCTTTCGATTGGGATAAACACAGATGCATATAATAATCTCTATTCTTTTAATGGTTAGACACCACAAATTTATTTTACCCATTAGGACAAATGAATTGGTGCTTTGGTTTCATAAGAAAAAGTTTTCTTTATGCCCTTTTTAGAATTAAAGTTCATTTTTTAGTTGGGATAAAAACGGATTCACATAATAATCTCCTTTCTTTTAATGATTAGGCACCACAAATACATTCTACTTATTGGGATAAATGAATTGATGCTTTGGTTTCATCAGAAAAACATTTTTTGTGCCATTTTTTGAATTAAGTTCATTTTTTAATTGGGGTAAACATGAATTCACATGATAATCTTCATTCTTTTAATGATTGGGCACCACAAATTTATTCTACTCATTGGGATAAATGAATTGATGCTTTGGCTTCATAAGAAAACCTTTACTTCCCACCATTTTTTAGAGTCAAAGTTCATCTATCAATTGGGATAAATATGAGTTCACATAATAATCTCCTTTGTTTCCATTATTAGGGACCATAAACACATTTTCCTCATCAGGATAAATGATATTGATGCCTTGGTTTCACAAGAAAAAGTTCTCTTTCTACCATTTTAGAACTAAAGTTCATCTTTCAATTACGATAAACATAGACTCACATAATAATCTCCATTCTTTTAGTGGTTGGGCACCACAAATTCATTATACCCATTGGGAAAAATGAATTAATGTTTTGGTTTCATAAGAAAAACTTTTTTTTGTTCCATTTTTAGAATTAAAGTTCATTTTTTAATTAGGATAAACACAAGTTCATATAATCATTTTTATTCTTTTAATGACTGGGCACCATAAATTCATTCTACTCATCGAGATAGATGATTTTGATGCCTTAGTTTCACAAGAAAAAGTTCTTTTTCTACCATTTTTAGAATTAAAGTTCATCTTTCAATTGGGATAAACATGGATTCACATAATAATCTGCATTCTCTTAGTGGTTGGGCACCATAAATTCATTCTACCCATTCGGACAAATAAATTGGTGCTTTGGCTTCGTGAGGAATACTTCACTTCTCGCCATTCTTTAGAATCAAAATTCATCTATCAATTATGATAATCACGCATTCACGTAATAATCTTTTTTGTTTTCTTTGTTAGGAACCATAAACACATTTTCCTCATAAGGATAAATGATATTGATGCCTTGGTTTCATATGAGAAACTTCTCTTTCTTCCAGTTTTAGAATTAAAGTTTGTCTTTCAGTTGGGATAAACATAGGTTCACATAATAATCTCCTTTCTTTTAATAATAGGGCACCATAAGTTTGTTCTACTCATTAGGATAAATGAATTGATGCTTTGGGTTCATAAGAAAAACTGCTCTTTGTGCCATTTTTAAAATTAAAATTGGTTTTTCAATTGGTATAAACATGAATTCACATAATAATCTCCTTTCTTTTAATGATTAGGCACCACAAATTCATTCTGCTCATTGGGATAAATGAATTGATGTTTTGGTTCCAAAAAAAAAACTTTACTTCTCACCATTTTTTAGAATCAAAGTTCATCTACAAATTGTGATAAACATGCACTCATGTAAAAATCTATTTTGTTTTCATTGTTGGAACCATAAACACAATCTCCTCATTAGGATAAATGATATTGGTGTGTTGGTTTTATATGAAAAACTTCTCTTTCTTCTAGTTTTAGAATTAAAGTTCATCCTTCAATTAGGATAAAAACGAATTCACATAACAATTTTCTTTCTTTTAATGATTGGGCACCATAAATTCATTCCTCTCATTGGGATAAATGAATTGATGCCTGGTTTTCACAAAAAAATTATCTTTCTGCCATTTTTAGAATTAAAGTTCATCTTTCAATTGGGATAAACACGTATTCACATTCTAATCTCCTTTCATTTAAAGATAGGCATCACAAATTCATTCTAGTCATTGGGATAAATGAATTGATGCTTTGGTTTCATAAGTAAAACTTCTCTTTATGCTATTTTTGGAATTAAAGTTCATTTTTCAGTTGGGATAAAAATGAATTCACATAATAATCTCTATTCTTTTAACAATTAGGCACCATAATTCGTTCTGCTCATTGGGATAAAGGTACTAAAGCTTTGGTTTCAGAAGAAAAACTTCCCTCCCTACCATTTTTTAGAATCAAAGTTTGTCTATCAATTGGAAAAAACAAATGCACCTAATAATCTCCTTTGTTTTCGTAATTAGGGACCATAAACACGTTCCCCTCATTAGGATAAATGATATTGATGCCTTGGTTTCATAAGAAAAACTTTTTTTTACGATTTTTAGAATTAAATTCTTTTTTCAATTAGGATAAACATGGATTCACATAATAATCTCCTTTCTTTGAATGATTGGCCGCCACAAATTCATTCTAATCATTAGGATAAATGAATTGATGCTTTAGTTTCATAAGAAAAATTTCTCCTTGTGCCATTTTTAGAATTATAGTTCATTCTTCAATTGGGATAAACACGAATTCAAATAAGAATCTCTATTCTTTTAATGATTTGGTACCATAAATTCATCCTACTCATTGGGATAAATGAATTGATGCTTTGGTTACACAAGACAAACTTCTTTTCCCACCTATTTTTAGAATCAAAGTTCGTCTATCAATTAGGATAAACATGAATTCACGTAATAATCTCCTTTGTTTTCATTGTTAGGGACCATAAACACATTCTCCTCATCAGGATAGATGATATTGATGCCTCGATTTCACATGAAAAAATTCTCCTTCTACCATTTTTCAAATTAAAGTTCATCTTTCAATTGGGATAAACGTTGAGTCACATAATAATCTCGATTCTTTTAGTGGTTAGGCACTACAAATTCATTCTACCCAGTAGGAAAAATGAATTGGTGCTTTGCTTTCATAAGAAAAACTTCTCTTTGTGCCCTTTTTAGAATTAAAGTTCATTTTTCAATTGGGATAAGCATAAATTCTCATAATAATCTTTCTTCTTTTAACAATTGACACCACAAATACATTCTACTCATTGGGATAAATGAATTGATGCTTTGGTTTCATAAGAAAAACATCTATTTGTGCCATTTTTAGAATTAAGTATTAGGATGAACACGAATTCACATAATAATCTTCATTCTTTTAATGATTGGGCACCATAAATTCATTTTACTCACTGTGATAAATGAATTGATGCTTTGGTTTCATAAGAAAAACTTCACTTCCTACCCTTTTTTTGAATCAAAGTTCTTCTTTCAATTGGGATAAACATAAATTCACATGATAATCTCCTTTGTTTTCATTATTAGGGACCATAAACACATTCTCCTCATCGGGATAAATGATATTGATGCCTTAGTTTCACACAAAAAAGTTCTCTGTCTAACACTTTGGAACTAAAGTTCATCTTTCAATTAGGATAAACACGAACTCACATAATAATCTCCATTCCTTTAGTGGTTGGGCACCATAAATTCATTATACCCATTGGGATAAATGAATTAATGCTTTGGTTTCATAAGAAAAACTTCTCTTTGTTCCATTTTTAGAATTAAAGTTCATTTTTCAATCGGGATAAACATGAATTCACATAATAATTTCCATTCTTTTAATGATTGGGCACCATAAATTCATTCTACTCATCAAGATAGATGATTTTGATGCCTTGGTTTCACAAGAAAAAGTTCTCTTTTTACCATTTTTAGAATTAAAGTTCATCTTTCAGTTAGGATAAACACGGACTCACATAATATCTCCATTCTTTTTGTGGTTGGACACCATAAATTCATTCTACCCATTGGGACAAATGAATTGGTCCTTTGGTTTTATAAGAAAAACTTCTCTTTGTGCCCTTTTTAGAATTAAAGTTTATTTTTTAGTTAGGATAAACATGAATTTACATAATAATCTTCATTCTTTTAATGATTAGGTACCATAAATTCATTCTCGTCATTGGGATAAATTAATCGATGCTTTGGTTTCATAAGAAAAACCTCACTTACCACCACTTTTTACAATCAAAGTTCATCTATCAATTGGATAAACATGAATTCATGAGATAATCTCCTTTGTTTTCACTATTAGGGGCCATAACCACGTTCTCCTCATCAGGATAGATGATATTGTTGCCTTGGTTTCACAAGAAAAACTTCTCTTTCTACCATTTTTTGAATTAAAGTTCATCTTTCAATTGGGATAAATGCGGACTCACATAATAATCTCCTTTCTTTTAGTGATTTGGTGCCACAAATTCATTCTTTTAATTGGGATAAATGATATTGATGCCTTGGTTTTAGATGAAAAATTTCTGTTTCTTCCAGTTTTAGAATTAAAGTTTATCTTTCAATTAGGATAAACACGGATACATAAAATAATCTTTTTTCTTTTAATGATTGGGCACCATAAGTTTATTTTACTCATTGGGGTAAGTGATTTGATGCTTTGGGTTCATAAGAAAAACTGCTCTTTGTGCTATTTTTAGAATTAATGTTCATTTTCAATTGGGATAAACACGAATTCACATAATAATCTCCTTTCTATTAATGATTGGGCATCATAAATTCTTTCTACTCATTAGGATGAATGAATTAATGCTTTGGTATCATAAGAAAAACTTCATTTCTCATTTGTTTTCGTTGGTGGGTAGCATAAACACAATCTTCTTATTAGGATAAATGATATTGATGCCTTAGTTTCATGTGAAAAACTTCTCTTTCTTCTAGTTTTAGAATTAGAGTTCATCATTCAATTGGGATAAAAATCAATTCACATAATAATTTCTTTTCTTTTAATGATTGGGCACCATAAATTCACTCTCTACATTAGGATAAATGAATTGATGCCTGGTTTTCACAAGAAAAACTTCTTTTTGTACCATTTTTAGAATTAAAGTTTGTCATTCAATTGGGATAAATATGTATTCACATGATAATCTCCTTTCATTTAAAGATGGGCACCACAAATTCATTTTATTCATCTAGATAGATGATTTTGATGCCTTGGTTTTAGAAGAAAAAGTTCTCTTTCTATCATTTTTGGAATTAAAGTTCATCTTTCAATTGGGATAAACACGGACTCATATAATAATCTCCATTCTCTTAGTGGTCGGGCACCACAAATTCATTCTGCCCATTGGGGCAAATGAATTTATGCCTCATTTTCACAACAAAAACTTCACTTACCACTATTTTTTAGAATCATGGCTCATCCATCAATTGGGATAAATGTAAATTCATGTGATAATCTCCTTTGTTTTCATTATTAGGGACCATAAACATGTTTTCCTCATCAGGATAGATGATATTGATGCCTCGGTTTCACAAGAAAAAGTTCTCTTTCTACTATTTTTCGAATTAAAGTTCATCCTTCAATTGGATAAACATGAATTTATATAGTAATCTCTATTCTTTTAGTGGTTGGGCACCATAATTCATTGTACCCATTGGGACAAATGAATTGATGCTTTGGTTTCATAAGAAAAATTCTCTTTGTTCCATTTTTAGAATTAAGGTTCATTTGTCAATTGAGATAAACACGAATTCACATCATAATTTTCATTCCTTTAATGATTGGGCACCATAAATTCATTCTACTCATCGAGGTAGATGATATGGATGCCTTGGTTTCACAAGAAAAAGTTCTCTTTCTGTCATTTTTAGAATTAAAGTTCATCTTTCAATTGGGATAAACATGGACTCACATAATAATCTCCATTCTTTTAGTGGTTGGGCACCACAAATTCATTCTACCTATTGGGACAAATGAATTGGTGCTTTTGTTTCGTAAGAAAAAATTATTTGTGCCCTTTTTAGAATTAAAGTTCACTTTTCAATTGGGATAAACATGAATTCACATAATAATCTCTATTCTTTTAATGATTAGGCACCACAAATACATTCTACTCATTGGGATAAATGAATTGATGCTTTGGTTTTATAAGAAAAACTTCACTTATCACTATTTTTTAGAAGCAAAGTTCATTTATCAATTATGATAAACACGTATTCACGTGATAAATCTCTTTTGTTATCATTGTTACAAACCACAAACACATTCTCCTTATTAGGATAAATGATATTAATGACTTGGTTTTGTATAAAAAACTTTTCTTTCTTTTAGTTTTAGAATTAAAGTTCATCTTTCAATTGTGATAAACATGCATTCACATAATAATCTCTTTTCTTTAAATGATTAGGCACCACACGGTCATTCTAATCATTGGGATAAATGAATTGATGCTTTGGGTTCATAAAAAAAACTACTTTTTGTTCCATTTTTAGAATTAAAGTTTGTCTTCCAATTGGGATAAAAACGTATTCACATAATAATCTTCTTTCTTTTATGATTAGGCACCATAAATTCATTCCACTCATTGGGATAAAGGTATTGAAGCTTTGGTTTTACAAGAAAAGCTTCACTTCCCACCATTTTTTAGAATCAAAGTTTGTCTATCAATTGTAATAAACACGAATTCGTATAATAGTTTCCTTTGTTTTCATTATTAGGGACCATAAACATGTTCTCCTTATTGGGATAAATGATATTGATGTCTTGGTTTCGTAAGGAAAAACATCTTTTTCTGCCATTTTTAGAATTAAAGTTCATCTTTAAATTATGACAAACATGGATTCACATAATAACCTTATTTCTTTTAATGATTAAGCACCATGAATTCATTCCACTCATTGGGATAAATGAATTGATGCTTTGGCCTCATAAGAAAAACTTCTCTTTGTGCCATTTTTAGAATTAAAGCCTATTTTTCAATTGGGATAAACACAAATTCACATAATAATCTCCATTTTTTAATGATTTGGCACTAGAAATTCATCCTGCTCATTGGGATAAATGAATTGATGCTTTTGTTAGAAAAGAAAAACTTCACTTCCCACCATTTTTTAGAATCAAAGTTTGTCTATCAATGGGGATAAACATGAATTCACATAATAATCTCCTTTGTTTTCATTATTAGGGACCATGAGCACGTTCTCGTCATCGGGATAGATGATATTGATGCCTTGGTTTCACAAGAAAAAGTTCTCTTTCTAACATATGTAGAATTAAAGTTTACTTTTTAATTGGGATAAACACAGACTCACATAATAATCTTTATTCATTTAGTGGTTGGGCACCACAAATTCATTCTATCTATTGGGACAAATGAATTAGTGCTTTGGTTTCAGAATAAAAACCTCTCTTTGTGCCATTTTTAGAATTAAAGTTCATCTTTCAATTGAGATAAACTTGAATTCACATAACAATCTCCATTCTTCAAATGATTGGCCACCATAAATACATTATACTCATTGGGATAAATGAATGATGCTTTGGTTTCAAAAGAAAAACTTCTCTTTAGGCCAATTTTAGATTTAAAGTTTATTTTTCAATTGGGATAAACACGAATTCAAATAATAATCTCAATTCTTTTAATGATTGGGCACGACAAATTCATTCTACTTATTGGGATAAATGAATTGATGCTTTAGTTTCAAAAGACAAACTTCATTTCCCGCCACTTTTTAGAACCATAGTTCATCTATTAATTGGGATAAACACAAATTTGCATAGCACTCTACTTTCTTTTCATTATTAGGTACTATAAACATGTTCTCCTCATCGAGATAAATGATACTGATGCCTTGGCTTCACAATAAAAACTTGTCTTTTTACCATTTTTAGAATTAAAGTTCATCTTTTATTTGGGATAAACATGAATTCACTTAATAATCTCCTTTCTTTTAATGATTGGGCTTCACAAATTCATTCTACTTATTAGGATAAATGAATTGATGCTTTGGTTACATAAGAAAAACTACATTTCTCATCTTCTTTTAGAATCAAAGTTCATCTATCAATTGTGATAAACGCGCATGCACGTAATAATCTCTTTTTTTTTCATTGTTAGGATCCATAAACACATCCTTCTCATTAGGATAAATGATATTAATGCTTTGGTTTCATACGAAAAATGGTTCTTTCTTCTAGTTTTGTAATTAAAGTTCATCTTCCAATTGGGACAAACATGGATTCACCTAATAATCTTGTTTCTTTTAATGATTGGGCACCATAAGTTCATTCTACTCATTGGGATAAATGAATTGATGCTTTAGGCTTACAAGACAAACTACTCTTTGTGCCATTTTTAGAATTAAAGTTCATTTTTCAATTAAGATAAACACGAATTCACATAATAATTTTCGTTCCTCTAATGATTGGGCACCACAAATTTATTCTCCTTATTGGGATAAATGAATTGATGCTTGGCTTTCATAAGAAAAACTTATCTTTTCACCATTTTAAAAATTAAAATTCATCTTTCAATTGGAATAAACATGTATTCACAAAATAATTTCTTTTCTTTTAATGATTAGGCACCACAAATTCATTCTACTCATTGGGATAAAGGTATTAAGCTTTGGTTTTACAAGAAAAACTTCACTTTTCACCATTTTTTAGAATCAAAGTTTGTCTATTAATTGGAATAAACATGCATTCACGTATTAATCTATGTTATTTTCATTATTAGGGTTCGTAAACACGTTCTTCTTATTGGGATAAGTGATATTGATGCCTTGGTTTCGTAAGAAAAATTTTTTTCTACCATTTTTAGAGTTAAAGTTCATCTTTCAATTACGATAAACACAGATTCACATAATAATCTTCTATATTTTAATAATTGGGCACCATGAATATTAGGAAAAATGAATTGATGCTTTGGTTTCATAAGAAAAAATTCTCTTTGTGCCATTTTTAGAATTAAAGTTCATTTTTCAATTAGGATAAACACGAATTCATATAATAATCTCCATTCCTTTAATGATTCAGCACCACAAATTCATCCTACTCATTGGGATAAATGAATTGATGCTTTGGTTATGCAAGAAGAACTTCACTTCCCATCATTTTTTAGAATTAAAGTTCGTCTATCAATGGGGATAAACATGAATTCACGTAATAATCTCCTTTGCTTTCATTATTAGGGGCCATAAACACATTCTCCTTATTGGGATAGATGATATTGATGCCTCGATTTTACGAGAAAAAGTTCTCTTTCTATCATTTTTTGAATTAAAGTTCATTTTTCAATTGGGATAAATACAGACTCACATAATAATCTCTATTCTTTTAGTGGTTGAGTACCACAAATTCATTCTACCCATTAGGACAAATGAATTGGTGCTTTGGATTCATAAGAAAAACTTTTCTTTGTGCCTTTTTTAAAATTAAAGTTTAGTTTTTAATTGTGATAAATACGAATTCACATAATACTCTCCATTTTTAACGATTGGGCACTACAAATACATTCAACTCGTTGGGATAAATGAATTGAATCTTTGGTTTTATAAAAAAAACTTTTTTTGTGCCAATTTTAGAATTAAAGTTCATTTTTTTCAAATGGGATAAATACGAATTGACATAATAATGTCCATTCTTTTAATGATTAGGTGCCATAAATTCATTCGCCTCATTGGGGTAAATGAATTAATGCCTTGGTTTCATAACCAAAACTTCACTTACCATCATTTTTTAGAATCATGGTTCATCTATCAATTGGGATAAACACGAATTCACATGATAATCTCCTTTGTTTTCATTATTAGGGACCATAAACATGTTCTCCTCATCGAGAGAGATGATATATACCTTAGTTTCATAAGAAAAAGTTTTCTTTCTACTATTTTTCGAATTAAAGTTCAGCTTTCAATTGGGATAAACATGGACTCACATAATAATCTCTATTCTTTTAGTGGTTGGGAACCATAAATTCATTGTACCCATTGGGACAAATGAATTGATGCTTTGGTTTCATAAGAAAAATTCTCTTTGTTCCATTTTTAGAATTAAAGTTCATTTTTTAATTGGGATAAACACGTATTCACATCATAATTTCCATTCTTTTATGGTTGGGCATCACAAATTCATTCTACTCATCAGGACAGATGATATTGATGCCTTGGTTTCACAAGAAAAAGTTCTCTTTCTACCAATTTTAGAATTAAAGTTCATTTTTAATTGGGATAAAAATGGACTCATATAATAATCTCCATTCTTTTAGTCGTTGGGCACTACAAATTCATTCTACCTATTGGGACAAATGAATTGGTTCTTTGGTTTCATAAGAAAATCTTCTCTGCCCTTTTTAGAATTAAAGTTCACATTTCAATTAGGATAAACATAAATTCATATAATAGTCTCCATTCTTTTAATAATTGGGCACCATAAATACATTCTACTCATTGGGATAAATGAATTGAAGCTTTGGTTCCATAATCGAAACTTCTCTTTGTGTCATTTTAAGAATTAAAGTTCATTTTTTCAATTAGGATAAACATGAATTCACATAATAATCTCTATTCTTTTAATGTTTAGGCACCATAAATTCGTTTTCCTTATTGGGATAAATGAATTGATTCTTTGGTTTCATATTAAAAACTTCTCTTTGTGCCATTGTTATTATTAAAATTCATTTTTCAATTGGGATAAACATGAATTCACATAATAATCTCTATTCTTTTAATGATTGGGCACCATAAATTCATTCTCCTTGTTGGGATAAATGAATCGATGCCTTGGTTTCATAACAAAAACTTCGCTGACCACCATTTTTTAGAATCAAGTTTCATCTATCAATTGGGATAAACATGAATTCATGTGATAATCTCCTTTGTTTTCATTATTAGGGACCATAAACACTTCCTTCTCATCGGGATAGATGATATTGATGCCTCAGTTTCACAAGAAAAAGTTCTCTTTCTACTATTTTTCGAATTAAAGTTCATCTTTCAATTAGGAAAAATGCGGACTCACATAATAATCTCTATTCTTTTAGTGGTTGGGCAGCACAAATTCATTGTACACATTAGGACAAATGAATTGATGCTTTGATTTCATAAGAAAAATTCTTTTTGTTCCAGTTTTAGAATTAAGGTTCGTTTTTCAATTAGGATAAACACGAATTCACATCATAATTTCCATTCTTGTAATGATTAAGCACCATAAATTCATTCTACTCATCAGGATAGATGATATTGATAACTTGGTTTCACAAGAAAACGTTCTATTTCTGCCATTTTTAGAATTAAAGTTCATCTTTCAATTGGGATAAACACGGACTCATATAATAATCTCCTTTCTTTAATGATTGGGCACCACAAATTCATTCTACTCATTAAGATAAACGAATTGATGCTTTAGTTTCATAAGAAGAACTTCTCTTTGTGCCATTTTTAGAATTAAAATTTATTTTTCAATTGGGATAAACACAGATTCACATAATAATCTCCGTTTTTTTAATGATTGGGTCACCATAAATTCATTATACTCATTAGCATAAATGACTTGATGCTTTGGTTTCATAACAAAAACTACACTTCCCACCATTTTTTAGAATCAAAGTTTTTCTACCGATTGGGATAAACATGAATTCCCATAATAATCATTTTTTTCATTATTAGGGACCATAAACATGTTCTCCTCATTAGGATAAATGATATTGATGCCTTGGTTTCATAAGAAAAAGCTCTCTTTCTACCATTTTTAGAATTAAAGATCATCTTTCAATTGGATAAACACAGACTCACATAATAATCTTCTTTCTTTTAATGATTGTGCACTACGGATCATTCTACTCATTGGGATAAATGAATTGATGCTTTGGTTTTATAAGAAAAACTTCTCTTTCTGCCATTTTTAGAATTAATGTTCATTTTTCAATTAGGACAAACATGAATTCACATAATCATCTCCATTCTTTTAATGATTGGGCAGCCCAAATTCTTTCTACTCATTGGGATAAATGATTTGATGCTTTGGTTTAATAAGAAAAAACCTCACTTCCATTTTTTAGAGTCAAGGTTCGTCTATAAATTAGGATAAACACAAATTCGCATAATAATCTACTTTGTTTTAATTAGTAACGACCATAAGCACGTGCTCCTTATCGGGGTAAATGATATTGATGCCTTGGTTTCACAGTAAAAACTTGTCTTTCTCTCATTTTTAGAATTAAAGTTCATCTTTTAATTGGGATAAACATGGATTCACATAAAATCTCCTTGCTTTTTAATGATTGTGTACTGAAAATTCATTATACTCATTAGGATAAATGAATTGATGCTTTCATTTTATAAGAAAAACTTCACTTCTCACCATTTTTTAGTAGCAAAGTTCATCTATCAATTGTGATAAACATGCATTCACGTGATAATCTCTTTTGTTTTCATTGATACGAACCATAAATATATTCTCCTCATTAGGATAAATGATATTGATGCCTTGGTTTCATACAAAAAACTTTTCTTTCTTCTAATTTTAGAATTAAAGTTCGTCTTTTAATTAGGATAAACACGGATTCACATAATAATCTCCTTTCTTTTAATGATTGGGCGCCACAAGTTTATTCTTATCATTGGGATAAATGAATTGATGCTTTGGGTTCATAAGAGAAACTACTCTTTGTGCCATTTTTAGAATTAAAGTTTATCTTTCAATTGCGATAAAAATATATTCACATAATAATCTCCTTTCTTTAAATGATTCGGCGCCATAAGTTCATTCTAATCATTAGGATAAATGAATTGATACTTTAGGTTCATGAGAAAAACTACTCTTTGTGCCATTTTTAGAATTAAAGTTCGTCTTTCAATTAGGATAAAAATGTATTCATATAATAATCTTTTTTCTTTCAAGATTAGGCACCATAAATTCATTCCACTCATTGGGATGAAGGCATTGAAGCTTTGGTTTTACAAGAAAAACTTCACTTCCCACCATTTTTTGGAATCAAAGTTTGTCTATCAATTGCAATAAACACGAATTCACTCAATCATTTCCTTTGTTTTCATTATTAGGGACTATAAACATGTTCTCCTTATTGGGATAAATGATATTGATGCCTTGGTTTATAAGAAAAGCATCTTTTTTTGCCATTTATGGAGTTAAAGTTCACCTTTCAATTACGATAAACATGGATTCACATAATAATCTCCTTTCTTTTCATTAATTAATTCTACTCGTTGGGATAAAAGAATTGATGTTTTGGCTTCATAAGAAAACCTTCTCTTTGTGCCATTTTTAGAATTAAAGTTCATTTATCAATTGGGATAAACACAAATTCACATAATAATCTCCATTTTTTATTAATTTGGCACAAAAAATTCATCTTGCTTGTTAGGATAAATGAATTGATGCTTTAGCTTCGTAAGAAAAACTACTCTTTGTGCCATTTTTAGAATTAGAGTTCAATTTTCAATTGGCATAAACATGAATTTAAATGATAATCTTCATTCCTTTAATGATTGGGCACCACAAATTCATTCTAGTTGTTAGTATAAATGAATTGATGCTTTGGTTTCACAAGAAAAACTTCTCTTTCGACCTTTTTTAGGATTAAAGTTCATCTTTCAATTGGGATAAACATGGATTTGCATAATAATCTCCTTTCTTTTAATGATTGGGCTCCGCAAATTCATTCTACTCATTGGGATAAATGAATTGGTGCTTTGGTTACATAAAAAAAACTTCTCTTTATGCCATTTTTAGATTAAAGTTCATTTTTCAATCAGGATAAACACGAATTTGCATAATAATCTCCATTCCTTTAATGATTGGACATCACAAATTCATTCTACTCATTAGGATAAATAAATTAAAGCTTTGGTTTCACAAAAAAAACCTATCTTTCTACCTTTTTTAGGATGAAAGTTCGTCCTTCAATTAGGATAAACACGGATTCAACAAATAATCTTCTTTCTTTTATTGATTTGGCACAACAAATTCATTCTGCTTATTGGGATAAATGAATTGATGCTTTGGTTTCACAAGAAAAAGTTCTCTTTCTACCATTTCTAGGATTAAAGTTCATCTTTCAATTGGGATAAACACATATTCACCTAATAATCTCATTTTTTTTTAATGATTAGGCACCACAAATTTATTCTACTCATTGGGATAAAGGTATTGATGCTTTGGTTTCATCAGAATAACTTCACTTCACACCCATTTTTAGAATAAAAGTTTGTCATCAATTGGAATAAACACAAATTTATGTAATAATCTCCTTTGTTTTCATTATTAGGGACCATAAACATGTTCTCCTCATTGGGATAAATGGTATTGATGCCTTGGTTTCATAAGAAAAACTTCTTTTTCTACGATTTTTAGAATTAAAGTTTATTTTTCAATTAGGATAAACAGAGATTCAAAGAATAATCTCTTTTCTTTTAATAATTGGGCACCATAAATTCATTCTACTTATTAGGATAAATGAATTGATGCTTTGGCATTGTAAGAGAAACTTCTCTTTGTTCCATTTTTAGGATTAAAGTTCAGTTTTCAATTGGGATAAACACGAAATTACATAACAATCTCCATTCCCTTAATGATTGGGTATCACAAATTCACTTTAGTTTTTAGCGTAAATGAATTGATGCTTTGGTTTCATAAGAAAAACTTCTCTTTTTACCTTTTTTAGGATTAAAGTTTGTCTTTCAATTGGGGTAAACGTGAATTTACATAATAATCTCTTTTCGTTTAATGGTTGGGCTCCACAAATTCATTTTACTCATTGGGATAAATGAATTGATGCTTTGGCTTCATGAGAAAAACTTTTCATTGTGTCATTTTTAAAATTAAATTCATTTTTTAATTGGGTTAAACACTACATAGTAATCTCCATTCTTTTATCGATTGGGCACCATAAATTCATTCTAGTGATTAGTATAAATGAATTAATGATTTGGTTTCATAAGAAAAACTTCTTTTTCTACCATTTTTAGAATTAAAGTTCATCTTTCAATTAGAATAAACATAGATTCCTAGAATAATCTCCTTTCTTTTAATGATTGGGCACCACAAATTCAATGTACTCATTGGGAAAAATGAATTGATGCATTGGCTTCATAAGAAAAACTTTTCATTGTGCCATTTTTAGAATTAAAGTTCATTTTTTAATTGGGATAAACTTGAATTCACATAATAATTTCTTTTCCTTTAACGATTAGGCACCACAAATTCATTCTCTTCATTGGGATAAATGCATTGATGCCTAGGTTTCACAAGAAAGACTTTTCCTTCCATCAATTTTAGAATTAAAGTTCAACCTTCAGTTGGGATAAACATGTATTCACATAGTAATCTTCTTTGTTTTAATGATTAGGCACCATAAATTCATTATTCTCGTTGGGATAAAGGTATTGATGCTTTGGTTTCATAAGAAAAACTTACCTCCTGCCATTTTTAAGAATCAAAGTTTGCCTATCTGTTGGAATAAACACGAATTCATGTAATAATCTCCCACTATTATCAGGGACCATAAACACGTTCTCCTCATTAGGATAAATGATATTGATGCCTTAGCTTCATAAGAAAAACTTCTTTTTCTACCATTGTTAGAATTAAAGTTCATCTTTCAATTACGATAAACATGGATTCACCTAATAATCATCTTTCTTTTAATGATTAGGCACTGTAAATTCATTCCACTCATTGGGCTAGATGAATTGATGCTTCGGTTTCATAAGAGAAATTTCTCTTTGTGCATTTTTAGAATTAAAATTTATTTTTTAATTGAGATAAACATGAATTCACATAATAATCTCCACTATTTTAATAATTTGGCACCATAAATTTGTTCTGCTTATTGGGATAAATGAATTGATACTTTGGTTTCACAAGAAAAACTTCACTTCCCAACATTTTTTAGAATCAAAATTCATCTATCAATTGGGGTAAACACGAATTCACATAATAATCTCTTTTGTTTTCATTATTTATGACCATAAACATGTTCTCTTTATCAGGATAGATGATGTTGATGCCTTGGTTTTACAAGAAAAAGTTCTCTTTCTACCATTTTTAGAATTAAATTTATCTTTCAATTGGGATAAACACGGATTCACATAATAATCTCTATTCTTTTAGTGGTTGGGCAACATAAATTCATTCTACCCACTAGGACAAATGAATTGGTGCTTTGGTTTCACAAGAAAAGCTTTCCTTTGTGCTCTTTTAGAATTAAAGATCATTTTTCAATTGGGATGAACACGAAATCACATATTAATCTCATTCTTTTAATGATTGGGCACAATAAATTCATTCTACTCATTGCGATAAATGAATTGATGCTTTTGGTTTCATAAGAAAATCTATTGTTTGTACCCTTTTTAGAATTGAACTTTGGCTTTCAATTGGGATTAATACAAATTCATATACTAATCTCTTTTCTTTTAATGATTAGGCACCATAAATTCATTCTACTCATTTTGATAAAGGTATAGATGCTTTGGTTTCATAAGAAAAACTTCACTTTCCACCATTTTTTAGAATTAAAGTTTGTCTAGCAATTGGAATAAACACGAGTTCATGTAATAATCTCTTTGTTTTCATTATTTGGGACCATAAACACGTTCTTCTTATTGGGATAAATGATATTGATGCTTTGGTTTCATAAGAAAACCATCTTTTTCTACCATTTTTAGAATTAAAGTTCATCTTTCAATTAGAATAAACATGGATTCACGTAATAAACACCTTTCTTTGAATGATTAGGTGCCACAAATTCATTCCACTCTTTGGAATAAACGAATTGATGCTTTGGTCTCATAAGAAAAACTTCTTTTTCTGCTATTTTTAGAACTAAAGTTCATTTTGCAATTGGGATAAACACGAATTCACGTAATAATTTTCTTTCTTTTACTGATTGGGCATCGCAAATTCATTCTCCTCATTGGGATAAATGAATTGATGCCTGGGTTTCAGAAGAAAAACTTCTCTTTCCACCATGTTTAGAATTAATGTTCATCTTTCAATTAGGGTAAACACATATTCACATAATAATCTCCTTTCTTTTAATGATTAGGCACCATAAATTCATTTTACTATTTGCGATAAAGGTGTTGATGCTTTGGTTTCATAAGAAAACTTTACTTCCCACCAATTTTTAGAATCAAAGCTTGTCTATCAATTGGAATAAACATGAATTCACATCCTAATCTCCTTTGTTTACATTATTAGGGACCATAAACACGTTCTCCTCATTAGGACAAATGATATTGATGCCTTGGTTTCATAAGAAAAACTTTTTTTCTACCATTTTTAGAATTGAAGTTCATCTTTCAATTATGATAAACATGAATTCACATAATAATCTCTTTTCTTTTAACGATTGGGCACCCTGAATTTATTCTACTCATTAAGATAAGTGAAATAATGCTTTGGTTTCATAAGAAAAACTTCTCTTTGTGCAATTTTTAGAATTAAAGTTTATTTTTCAATTAGGATAAACACAAATTCATATAATAATCTATATTCTTTTAATGATTTGGCTCCATAAATTCATCCTACTCATTGGGATAAATGAACTGATGCTTTGGTTTCACAAGAAAAACTTCACTTTCCAACATTATTTAGAATCAAAATTCATCTATCAATTGGGATAAACATGAATTCATGTAATAATCTTCTTTGTTTTCATTATTAAGGACCATAAACATATTCTCCTTATCGGGATAGATTATAATGATGCCTTAGTTTCACAAGAAAAAGTTCTGCTTCTACCATTTTTAGAATTAAAGTTCATATTTCACTTGGGATAAAGACTGACTCGCATAATAATCTCCATTCTTTTAGTGGATGGGCACCATAAATTTATTTTACCTATAAGGACAAATGAATTGGTGCTTTGGTTTCATAAGAAAAACTTCTCTTTGTGCCCTTTTTAGAATTAAAGTTCATTTTTCAATTGAGATAAAGATGAATTCACATAATAATCTCCATTCTTTTAATGATTGGGCACAATAAATTCTTTCTACTAATTGGGATAAATGAATTGATACTTTGGTTTCATAAGAAAAACTTCTCCTTGTGCCATTTTTAGAATTAATGTCATTTTTCAATTGGGATAAACATGAATTCACATAATAATCTCCATTCTTTTAATGTTTAGGCACCATAAATTCATTCTTCTCATTGGGATAAATAAATTGATGCTTTGGATTCATAAAAAAAACTTCACTTACCATTATTTTTTAGAATCAAAGTTTGTCTATCAGTTCGGATAAACATGAATTCATGTGATAATCTCCTTTGTTTTCATTATTAGGGACCATAAACATGTTTTCCTCATCGGGGTAGATTATACTGATGCCTTGGTTTCACAAGAAAAAGCTTTCTTTCTACCATTTTTAGAATTAAAGTTCATCTTTCAATTGGGATACACACAGACTCACATAATAATCTCCATTCTTTTAGTGGTTAGGCACCATAAATTTATTTTACCCATAGGGACAAATGAATTGGTGTTTTGGTTTCATCAGAAAAACTTCCCTTTATGCCTTTTTTAGAATTAAAGTTTATTTGTCAATTGGAATAAACACGAATTCACCTAATAATATCTATTCTTTTAATGATTAGGCGCCATAAATTTATTCTTCTCGTTGGGATAAATGAATTGATAGTTTGGTTTCATAGCAACTTCACTTACCACCTTTATTAGAATCAAAGTTCATCATCAATTGGGATAAACATGAATTCAAGTAACAATCTTCGTTGTTTTCGTTATTAGGGACCATAAACACAATCCTCGTCGAGATAGATGATATTGATGCCTTGGTTTCACAAGGAAAACTTTTCTTTCTACCATTTTTAGAATTAAAGTTCATCGTTCAATTGGGATAAACACGAATTCATATAATAATCCCCTTTCTTTTAATGATTGGGCACTACAAATTCATTCAACTCATTAGGATAAATGAATTGATGCTTTGGTTTCATAAGAAAAACTTCACTTTACCATTTTTAGAATTAAAGTTCATCTTCCAATCAGGATGCACATGGATTCACACAATAATCTCTTTTTTTTTAATGATTCGGCTTCGTAAATTCATTCTATTCATTAGGATAAATGAATTGATGCTTTGGTTTCATAAGAAAAACTTCTCTTTGGCCTTTTTTAGAATTAAAGTTCATTTTTCAATTGGGATAAACATGAATTTACATAATAATCTCTATTCCTTTAATGATTGGGCTCTACAAACTCATTCGACCCATTGCGATAAATGAATTGATACTCTGGTTTTATAAGAAAAATGCCTCTTCGTGCTATTTTTAAAATTAAAGTATATTTTTCAATTAGGATAAACATGAATTCAAATAATAATCTCCATTCTTTTAATAATTGGGCACTACAAATTCATTCTACTCATTAGGATAAATGAATTGATGCTTTGGTTTCACAAGAAAAACTTCACTTGCAACCATTTTTTAGAATCAAAGTTTTTCTATCAATTGTGATAAATACGTATTCACAGAGTAATCTCCTATCCTTTCATGATTAGGCACCATAAATTCATTCTACTCATTAGGATTAAGGTATTGATGCTTTGGTTCCATAAGGAAAACTTCACTTCCCTCCATTTTTTAGAATCATAATTTGTCTATCAATTGGAATAAACATGAATTCACGTAGGAATCTCCTTTGTTTTCATTATTAGGGACCATAAACACGTTCTCCTAATTGGGATAAATAATATTGATGCTTTAGTTTCATAAGAAAAACCTCTTCCTCTACCATTTTTAGATTTAAAGGTCATCTTTCGATTAGGATAAACACGGATTTGCATAATAATCTCCTTTCTTTTAATGATTGGGTACTACAAGTTCATTCTACTCATTGGGATAAATGAATTGATACTTTGGTTTTATAAGGAAAAAATCACTTCGTGCCATTTTTAGAATTAAAGTTAATTTTTCAATTGGGATAAACAAGAATTTACATAATAATTTTCTTTCTTTTAATGATTGGGCACCATAAATTCTTTTTCCTCTTCGGGATAAATGAGTTGATGCCTGGGTTTCACAAGTAAAACTTTTTTTGCACCATTTTTAGAATTAAAGTTCGTCTTTCAATTGGGATAAACATGTATTCACAAAATAATCTCCTTTCTTTTAATGAAAGGCACCATAAATTCTTTCTACTTATTGGGATAAAGGTATTAATGCTTTGGTTTCATAAGAAAACTTCTTTTTCCACCATTTTTTAGAATCAAAGTTTATCTATCAGTTGAAATAAACATGAATTCACGTAATAATCTCCTTTATTTTTATTATTAGGGACTATAAACACATTCTCCTTATTCGGATAAATGATATTGATGCCTTAATTTCATAAGAAAAACTTTTTTCTACCATTTTTAGAATTAAAGTTCATCTTTCAATTAGGATAAACATGGATTCACATAATATCCCCTTTCTTTTAATGATTGGGCACCATAAATTCATTCTACTAATTGGGATAAATGAATTGATGCTTTGGTTTCATAAGAAAAACTTATTTGTGCCATTTTTAAAATTAAAGTTCTTTTTTCAATTGGGATAAACACGAATTTACATAATAATCTCCATTCCTCTAATGATTTGGTACCACAAATTCATCCTACTCATTGGGTTAAATGCATTGACACATTCGTTTAACAAGAAAAACTTCACTTCCCGCCATTTTTTTAGAATCAAAATAAATCTATCAATTGGTATAAACACGAATTCACATAATAATCTCCTTTGTTTTCATTATCAGGGACCATAAACACATTTTCCTCATTGGGATAGATGATATCGATGCCTTGGTTTCACAAGAAAAAGTTTCTTTCTACCATTTTTAGAATTAAAGTTCATCTTTCAATTGGGATAAACACAGACTCACATAATAATCTCTATTCTTTTAGTGGTTGGGCAACCATAAATTCATTCTACTTATTAGGATAAACGAATTGATGCATTGGTTTCATAAGAAAAAGTTCTTTTCATGCCATTTTTAGAATTAAAGTTCATTTTTTAATGGTATAAACACGAATTAACACAATAATCTCCATTCTTTTAATGATTAGGCACCAAAAATTCATTTTACTCATTGGGATAAATGAATTGATGCTTTGGTTTCATAAGAAAAACTTCCCTTTCTACCTCTTTTAAGATTAAAGTTCATCTTTGAATTGCGATAAATATGGATTCACATAATAATCTCCTTTCTTTTAATGATAGGCATTACAAATTCATTCTACTCACTGGGATAAACGAATTGATACTTTGGTTTCATAAGAAAAACTTCTCTTTGGGCCATTTTTAGAATTAAAGTTTGTTTTTCAATTGGGATAAAGATGAATTTGCATAATAGTCTCCATTCCCTTAATGATTGGGCACCGTAAATTCATTCTACTCACTGGAATAATGGAATTGATGCTTTGGTTTCATAAGAGAAGCTTTTCCTTCTACTTTGTTTAGGATTAAAGTTCATCTTTCAATTAGGATAGACACGAATTCATGTAACAATCTCTTTGTTGTCATTATTAGAGACCATAAACACATTCTCCTCATTGGTATAAATGATATCGATGCCTTGGTTTGACAAGAAAAAGTTCCCTTTCCACCATTTTTGGATCCATTTTTGGAATTAAAGTTCATCTTTTAATTGGGATATACACAGACTCGCATAATAATCTCTATTCATTTAGTGGTTGGGTACCACAAATTCATTCTACCCTTTAAGGCAATTGAATTGATGCTTCAGTTTCATAAGAAAAACTTCTCTTTGTGCCATTTTTAGAATTAAAATTCATTTTTCAATTAGGATAAACACGAATTTACATAGTAATCTCTATTCCTTTAATGATTGGGCACCATAAATTCATTCTACTTAATGGGATAAATGAATTGATGCTTTGGTTTCACAAGAAAAACTTCTCTTTCTACCTTTTTTAGGATTAAGGTTCATCTTTCAATTGGGATAAATACAGATTCACATAATCGGCTCCTTTATTATAGTGATTGGGCACTACAAATTCATTCTAATTAGTGGGATAAATGAATTGATGCTTTGGTTTCATAAGAAAAACTTTTCTTCATGCCAATTTTTGAATTAAAGTCAGTTTTTCAATTGGGATAAACACGAATTCACATAATAATCTCCATTCTTTTACTGATTGGGCACCACAAATTCATTCTACTCATTGGGTAAATGAATTGATGCTTTGCTTTCACAAAAAAAACTTTTTTTCTACCTTTTTCTAGATTAATGTTCGTCTTTCAATTGGCATAAACCGAATTCACATAATAATCTCTTTTCTTTTAATGATTGGGCACAATAATTCATTCTAATCATTAGGATAAATGAATTGATGCTTTGGTTTCATTAGAAAATTCACATAATAATTTCCTTTATTTTAGTGATTGGGCGCCATAAATACATTCTACTTATTAGGATAAATGAATTGATGCCTTGGTTTCATAAGAGAAACTTCTCTTCATGCCATTTTTAGAATTAAAGTCTGTTTTTTAATTGGGATAAACACAAATTCACATAATAATCTCCATTCTTTAATTGATTGGGCACCACAAATTCATTCTACTTATTAGGATAAATTAATTGATGCTTTGCTTTCACAAGAAAAACTTCTTTTTCTACTTTTTTCTAGATTAAAGTTCATCTTTCCATTAGGATAAACCGAATTCACATAATAATCTCTTTTCTTTTAATGATTGGGCACCACAAATTCATTCTAATCATTAGGATAAATGAATTGATGCTTTGGTTTCATTAGAAAAGCTTTATTTTCGAACATATTTTAGAATCAAAGTTCACCTATCAATTGAGATTAACATGCATTCACTCATCTATCAATTGGGATTGACGTGCATTCATATAACAATCTCTTTTGTTTTCATTATTAGGAAATGTAAGCACATTCTGATCATTAGGATAAATGATATTGATGCCTTGGTTTCATAGGAAAAACATCTCCTTCTACCAGTTTTAGAATTAAAGTTCATCTATTAATGTATAAAAATGGACTCACATAATAATCTCCTTTCTTTTAATGATTGGGTGCCACAAATTCATTCTACTCATTGGGATACATGAATTGATGCTTTGGTTTTATAAGAAAAACTTCTCTTTACGCCATTTTTAGAGTTAAAGTTCATTTTTCAATTAGGATAACCACGAATTCATATAGTAATCTCCATTCTTTTGATGATTGGGCACTATAAATTCATTCTACTCATTAGGATAAATGAATTGATGCTTTCGTTCCACAAGAAAAACTTCTTTTTCTACCTTTTTTAGGATTAAAGTTCATCTTTCAATTAGGATAAGCATGGATTCACTTAATAATCTCCTTTCTTTTAATGATAGGGCACCATAAATTCATTCTACCCATTGGGAAAAATGAATTGATGCTTTGGTTTCAGAAGAAAAACATCTATTCGTGCCATTTTTAGAATTAAAGTTCATTTTTCAATTGGGATAAAAATAAATTCACATAATAATCTTGATTCTTTTAATGATTGGGCGCCATAAATTCATTCTACTCATTGGGATAAATGAATTGATACTTTGGATTTAGAAAAAAACTTCACTTGCCACCATTTTTTAGAATCAAAGTTTGTCTATCAATTGTGATAAACATGTATTCAAATAATAATCTTCATTCTTTTAATAATTATGCACGACAAATTCATTCTGCTCTTTGGGATAAATGTATTAATGCTTTGGTTTCATAAGAAAAACTTCATTTCCCTCAATATTTTAGAATCAAGGTTTGTCTATCAATTGGAATAAACAAGAATTCTCATAATAATCTCCTTTCTTTTAGTGATAGGTGTCGCAAATTCATTTTACTCTTTCGAATAAATGAATTGATGCTTTGGTTTCGTAAGGAAAACTTTTCTTTCTTCCATTTTTAGAATTAAAGTTCATTTTTCGATTGGGATAAACATGAATTCATATAATAATTTCCTTTTTTTTAATGATTGGGCACCATAAATTCATTCTCCTTTTTGGGATAAATGAGTTGATGGCTGGGTTTCATAAAAAAACTTCTTTTTTCACTATTTTTAGAATTAAAGTTCAATTTTTAAATAGGATAAACACAAATTCACGTAATAATTTCCTTTCTTTTAATGATTGGGGACCACAAATTCATTCTCCTCATTGTGATAAATGAATTGATGCTTTGGTTTCGTAAGAAAAACTTTACTTTCCTCCATTTTTTTGAATCAAAGTTTGTCTATCAATTGGAATAAACACGAATTCACATAATAATCTCCTATGTTTTATTTATTAGGGACCACAAATATGTTTTTCTCATTGGGAAAAATGATTTTGATGCCTTGGTTTCGTACGAAAAACTTCACCTTCCACCATTTTTTAGAATTAAAGTTCATCTCTCAATCGGGATAAACATGGATTCACATAATAATCTCCTTTCTTTTAGTGATTGGGTGCCTCAAATTCATTCTATCTTTGGGATAAATGAATTGATGCTTTGGTTTTGTGAGGAAAACTTCTCTTTGTTCCATTTTTAGAATTAAAGTTCATTTTTCAATTGAGATAAACACAAATTCACATAATAATTTTTTTCTTTTAATGATCGAGCACTACAAACTTATTCTACCTATTGGGATAAATAAATTGAAGCTTTGGAAAGCTTCAGAAGAAAAACATCTATTCATGCCATTTTTAGAATTAAAGTTTGTTTTTCAATTGGGATAAAAATGAATTCACATAATAATCTTCATTCTTTTAATGATTGGAAACCATAAATTCATTCTACTTATTAGGATAAAAGAATTGATGCTTTGGTTTCAGAAGAAAAACTTCACTTCCCACCATTTTTTAGAATCAAAGTTTGTCTATCAATTATGATAAACATGTATTCAAATAATAATCTCCATTCTTTTAATGATTAGGCACTACAAATTCATTCTACTCATTGGAATAAATGTATTGATGCTTTTGGTTTCATAACAAAAACTTCACTTCTCACTATTTTTTAAAGTCAAAGTTCATTTATCAATTGTGATAAACATGTATTCACGTAATAATCTCATTTTTTTCATGATTAGGGACTATAAACACATTCTTCTCTTTGGGATAAATGATATTGATGCCTTTGTTTCATAAGAAAAACTTCTTTTTCTACCATTTACAGAATTAAAGTTCATATTTCAATTACGATAAACATGAATTCACATAATAATCTCCTTTCTTTTAATGATTAGGAGCCATAAATTCATTCTACTCATTGGGATAAATGAATTGATGCTTTGGTTCATAAGAAAAACTTCTCTTTGTGCCATTTTTAGAATTAAAGTTTGTTTTTCAATTAAGATAAACACGAGTTTATACAATAATCTCTATTCCTTTATTGATTGGGCACCACAAATTCATTTTACTCATTGGGATAAATGAATTGATGCTTTGGTTTCACAAGAAAAACTTCTCTTTCTACCTTTTTTATGATTAAAGTTCATCTTTCAATTAGGATAAACATGGATTCACATAATAGGCTTTTTTATTTTAGTGATTGGGCACCACAAATTCATTCTAATTGTTAGGATAAATGAATTGGTGCTTTGGTTTCATAAGAAAAACTTTTTTCCATGCCAATTTTAGAATTAAAGTTAGTTTTTCAATTAGGATAAATATGAATTCACATAATAATCTCCATTCTTTTACTGATTGGGCACCATAAATTCATTCTACTTTTTGGGATAAATGAATTGATGCTTTGCTTTCACAAGAAAAACTTTTTTCTACCTTTTTCTAGATTAAAGTTTGTCTTTCAATTGGGATAAGCCGGATTCACATAATAATCTCCTTTCTTTTAATGATTGGGCACCACAATTCATTCTAATCATTAGGATAAATGAATTGATGCTTTGGTTTCATTAGAAAATGCATATAATTATCTCCTTTATTTTAGTGATTGGGCGCCATAAATACATTCTACTTATTGGGATAAATTAATTGATGTTTTGGTTTCATAAGAGAAACTTCTCTTCATGCCATTTTTAGAATTAAAGTCTATTTTTTAGTTGGGATAAATATGAATTCACATAATAATCTCCATTCTTTTAATGAGTGGGCACCACAAATTCATTCTACTTATTGGGATAAATGAATCGATGTTTTACTTTCACAAGAAAAACTTTTTTTTTCTACCTTTTTCTAGATTAAAGTTTGTCCTCCCATTGGGATAAACTGGATTCACATAATAATTTCTTTTCTTTTAATTATTAGGGCACCACAAATTCATTCTAATCATTAGGATAAATGAATTGATGCTTTGGTTTCATTAGAAAAGCTTTGTTTCCCAACATCTTTTAGAATCAAAGTTCGTCTATCAATTGAGATTAACATGCATTCACTTGTCTATCAATTGGGATTAACATGCATTCATATAATAATCTCTTTTGTTTTCATTATTAGGAAATGTAAGCACATTCTCATCATTAGGATAAATGATATTGACGCCTTGGTTTCATAAGAAAAACATCTCCTTCTACCAGTTTTAGAATTAAATTTCATCTATTAACGTATAAAAATGGACTCACATAATAATCTCCTTTCTTTTAATGATTGGATGCCATAAATTTATTCTACTCATTGGGATACATGAATTGATGCATTGGGTTCATAAGAAAAACTTCTTTTTATGCCATTTTTAGAGTTAAAGTTTGTTTTTCAATTAAGATAACCATGAATTCATATAGTAATCTCCATTCTTTTGATGATTGGGCACCAAAAATTCATTCTACTCATTAGGATAAATGAATTGATGCTTTGGTTCCACAAGAAAAACTTCTCTTTCTACCTTTTTTAGGATTAAAGTTCGTCTTTCAATTGGGATAAACATGGATTCACTTAATAATCTCTTTTCTTTTAATGGTAGAGCACCATAAATTCATTCTACCCATTGGGATAAATGAATTGATGCTTTGGTTTTAGAAGAAAAACATCTATTCATGCCATTTTTAGAATTAAAGTTCATTTTTTCAATTGGGATAAAAACAAATTCACATAATAATCTTAATTCTTTTAATGATTGGGTGCCATAAATTCATTCTACTCATCGAGATAAATGAATTGATACTTTCATTTTAGAAGAAAAACTTCACTTGCCACCATTTTTTAGAATCAAAGTTTGTCTATCAATTGTGATAAACATGTATTCAAATAATAATCTTCATTCTTTTACTGATTAGGCACTACAAATTCATTCTGCTCATTGGGATAAATGTATTGATGCTTTGGTTTCATAAGAAAAACTTCACTTCCCTCTATTTTTTAGAATCAAGGTTTGTCTATCAATTGGAATAAACACGAATTCTCATAATAATCTCTTTTTTTTAGTGATTGGGTGTCGCAAATTCATTTTACTCTTTCAGATAAATGAATTGATGCTTTGGTTTCGTAAGGAAAATGTCTCTTTCTTTCATTTTTAGAATTAATGTTCATTTTTCGATTAGGATAAATACGAATTCATATAATAATTTCCTTTCTTTCAATGATTGGGCACCATAAATTCATTCTCTTTTTTGGGATAAATGAGTTGATGCCTGGGTTTTGATAAAAAAAACTTTTTTTTCCATCATTTTTAGAATTAAAGTTTGTCATTCAAATGGGATAAACATGTATTCACATAATAATGTCCTTTCTTTTAATGATAGGCACCATAAATTCATTCTACTCATTAGGATAAAGGTATTGATGCTTTGGTTTCGTAAGAAAAACTTCACATCCCACCACTTTTTAGAATCAAAGTTTGTCTACCAATTGGAATAAACATGAATTCACATAATTATCTCTTTTGTTTTCATTACTAGAGACTATAAACACATTCTCCTTATCGGGATAAATGATATTGATGCCTTGGTTTCATTAGAAAAACTTCTTTTCTACCATTTTATAATTAAAGTTCATCTTTCAATTAGGATAAATACGAATTCACATAATAATCTCCTTTCTTTTAATGATAAGGCGCCACAAATTCATTCCTCTCATTGGGTTAAATGAATTGATGTTTGGTTTCATAGGAAAAGCTTCTCTTTGTGCCATTTCTAGAGTTAAAGTTCATTTTTCAATTGAGATAAATAGAAATTCACATAATAGTCTCCTTTCTTATAATGATAGGCACCACAAATTCACTCTACTCATTGGGATAAAGGTATTAATGCTTTAGTTTCATAAGAAAACCCTCACTTCCCACCATTTTTTAGAATCAAAGTTTATCTATCAATTGGAATGAATATGAATCCACATAATAATCTCCTTTGTTTTCATTAGTAGGGACTGTAAACATGTTCTCCTTATTGGGAGAAATGATATTGATGCCTTGGTTTCATAAGAAAAACTTCTTTTTCTGCCATTTTTAGAATTAAAGTTCATCATTTAATTAGGATAAACACGGATTCACATAATAATCTACTTTTTTTTAATAATTAGGCACCACAAATTCATTTTCCTTATTGGGATAAATGAATTGATGTTTGGTTTCGTAAAAAAAACTTATCTTTACGCCATTTTTAGAATTAAAGTTTATTTTTCAGTTGGGATAAACAGAAATTCACATAATAGTCTCCTTTCTTTTAATGTAGACACCACAAATTCATTCTACTAATTAGGATAAAGGTACTGATACTTTGATTTCATAAGAAAAACTTCACTTCCCACCATTTTTTAAAAGCAAAGCTAGTTTATCAATTAGAATGAACATGAATTCATGTTCTCCTCATTGGGACTACAAGCAAAGTTAGTCTATCTCCTTTGTTTTCATTATTAGGGACAACAAACAAATTCTCCTTATTAGGACAAATAATATTGATTCTCTGGTTTCATAAGAAAAACTTCTTTTTCTACCATTTCTAGAATTAAAGTTCATCTTTCAATTAGGGTAAACACGGATTCACATAATAATCTCTTTTCTTTTAATGACTAGGTGCCAAAAATTCATTTTACTCGTTGGGATAAATCAATTGATGCTTTGATTTCATAAGAAAAATTTCTCTTTGTGCTATTTTTAGAATTAAAGTTCATTTTTCAATTAGGATAAACACAAATTCACATAATAATCTCCTTTCTTTTAATGATAAGCACCACAAATTCAATCTACTCATGGGATAAAGGTATTCATGCTTTGGTTTCATAAGAAAAACTTCACTTCCCACCATTTTTTAGAATCAAAGTTTGTCTGTCAATTGGAATTAACATGAATTCACGTAATAATCTCTTTTGTTTTCTTTGTGAGGGACTATAAACACGTTCTTCTCATTGGGTTAAATGATATTGATGCCTTGGTTTCATTAAAAAAACTTTTTTTCTACCATTTTTAGAATTAAAGTTCATCTTTCAATTAGGATAAACACGGATTTACATAATAATCTCCTTTCTTTTACTGCTTAGGCACCACAAATTCATTCTACTCATTGGGATAAATGAGTTGATGCTTCGGCTTCACAAGAAAAACTTATTTTTTCACCATTTTTAGAATTAAAGTTTTCAATTGGGCTAAACACGTATTCACATAATAATCTCCTTTCTTTTAATGATAGGCACCATAAATTCATTCAACTCATTGGGATAAAGGTATTGATGCTTTGGTTTCTTAAGAAAAACTTCACTTTCCATCATTTTTTAGAATAAAAGTTTGTCTGTTAATTAGAGCAAACACGAATTGATGTAATAATCTTTTTTTTTCATTAGTAGGGACTATAAACACATTCTCCTCATTGGGATAAATGATATTGATGCCTTGGTTTTATAAGAAAAACTTCTTTTTCTACCATTTTTAGAATTAAAGTTTATCCTCCAGTTAGGATAAACATAGATTTACATAATAATTTCCTTTCTTTTAATTATTGGGTGCCAAATATTCATTCTACTCATTAGGATAATTGCATTGATGCTTTGGTTTCATAAGCAAAACTTCATTTTTTTTAATTGGGATAAACATGAATTCACATAATAATCTCCACTGTTTTAAAGATTAGGCACCATAATTTCATTCTACTCATTAGGATAATTGAATTGATGCTTTGGATTCAATGGAAAAGCTTCTTTTTCTAAATTTTTTAGGATTACAGTTCATCTTTCAATTAGGATAAACACGGATTCACATAATAATCTCCTTTCTTTTAATGATTGGGCACTACAACTTCATTCTACTCATTAGGATAAATAAATTGATACTTTGGTTTCAAAAGAAAAACATCTCTTCGTGCCTTTTTTAAAATTAAAGTTCATTTTTCAATTGGCACAAACACGAATTCTCATAATAATCTCCATTCTTTTAATGATTGGGCACCATAAATTCATTCTCCTCATTGGGATAAATGAGTTAATGCTTGGGTTTAACAAGAAAAACTTCTTTTTCCACCATTTTTAGAATTAAAGTTAGTGTTTCAATTAGGATAAACACGTATTCACATAATAATCTTTTTTCTTTTAATGATAGGCACCATAAATTCATTCTACTCATTGGGATAAAGGTATTGATGGTTTGGTTTCACAAAAAAAACTTCACTTCCCACCATTTTTTCGAGCTAAAGTTTGTCTGTCAATTGGAATAAACACGAATTCATGCAATAATCTCTTTTGTTTTCATTATTAGGGACTATAAACACGTTCTCCTCATTGGGATAAATGATATTGATGCCCTGGTTTCATAAGAAAAACTTTTTTTCTACCATTTTTAGAACTAAAGTTCACTTTTAATTAGGATAAACACTGATTCACATAACAATGTCCTTTCTTTTAATGATTGGGTGCCACAAATTCATTCCTCTCGTTGGGATAATTGAAGTGATGCTTTGGTTTTATAAGAAAAACTTCTCTTTGTGCCATTTGAGAATTAAAGTTCATTTTTCAATTGGAATAAAAATGAATTCACATAATAATTTCCTTTCCTTTAACAATTAGGTGCCACAAATTCATTCTCTTCATTGGGATAAATGAGTTGATCCCAGGGTTTCATAAGAAAAACTACTTTTTCCACCATTTTTAGAATTAAGGTTCGTCTTTTAATTGGGATAAACACATATTCACATAATAATTTCCTTTTTTTTAATGATAGGCACTATAAATTCATTCTAATGATTAGGATAAAGGTATTGATGCTTTGGTTTCATAAGAAAAACTTCACTTCCCACCATTTTTTAGAATCAAAGTTCATCTATCAATTGATATAAACATAAATTCACGTAATAATCTCCTTTGTTTTCATTATTAGGGACTATAAACACGTTCTACTCATTAGGATAAATGATATTGATGTCTTGGTTTCATAAGAAAAACTTTTTTTCTATCATTTTTAGAATTAAAGTTCTTCTTTCAATTAGGATAAACACGGATTTAGATAATAATTTTTTTCTTTTAATGATTAGGCACCACAAATTCACTCTACCCATTGGGATAAATGAGTTGATGCTTGAGTTTCACAAGAAAAACTTCTTTTTCCACCATTCTTAGAATTAAAGTTTGTCTTTTAATTAGGATTAACACATATTCACATAATAATCTTTTTTCTTTTAATGATAAGGACCGCAAATTTATTCTACTCATACTTTGCTTTCATAAGAAAAACTTCACTTCCCGCCATTTTTAGAATCAAAGTTTGTCTATCAATTGGAATAAACACGAATTCACATAATAATCTCCGTTGTTTTCATTATTAGGGACTATAAACATGTTTTCCTCATTAGGATAAATGATATTGATGCTTTGGTTTCATAAGAAAAACTTCTTTTTCTACCATTTTTAGAATTAAAGTTCATTTTTCAATTAGGATAAACATGGATTCACATAATAATCTCCTTTCTTTTAATGAATAGGCACCTCAAATTCATTCTACTCATTGGGATAAATGAGTTGACACCTTGGTTTCCCCAGAAAAACTTCTTTTTCCACCATTTTTATAATTAAAGTTCTTCTTTCAAATAGGATGAACAAGTATTTACATAAAAATCTCATTTCTTTTAATGATAGGTGCCATAGATTCTTTCTACTCATTGGGATAAAGGTATTGATACTTTGGTTTCAGAAGAAAATCTTCACTTCCCATAAATTTTTAGAATCAAAGTTTGTCTATCAATTGGAATAAACACGAATTCACGTAATAATCTCCTTTGTTTTAATTATTGGGTACTATAAACGCCTTCTCGTTACTAGGATGAATGATATAGATGCCTTGGTTCCATAAGAAAAACTTCTTTTTCCACCATTTTATAATTAAAGTTCATCTTTCAATTAGGATAAACACAGATTCACGTAACAATATCCTTTCTTTTAAAGATTAGGCACCACAAATTCATTCTACTTTTTTGGGATAAATGAATTGATGCTTTGGTTTCACAAGAAAAACTTTTTTTTATGCCATTTTCAAAATTAAAGTTCATTGTTCAATTAGTATAAACATGAATTCTCATAACGATCTCCATTCTTTTAATGATTGGGGACCACAAATTCATTCTCCTCATTGGGATAAATGAGTTGATGCCTGGGTTTAACTAGAAAAACTTTTTTCCATTATTTTTATAATTAAAGTTTGTGTTTTAATTGGGACAAACATGTATTTACTTAATAATCTCCTTTCTTTTAATAATAGGCACCACAAATTCATTCTACTCATTAGGATAAAGGCATTGACGGTTTGGTTTCATAAGAAAAACTTCACTTCCCACCATTTTTTAGAACCAAAGTTGGTCTGTTTTCACGTAATAATCCCTTTCGTTTTCATTATTAGGGACTATAAACACGTTCTCCTTATTGAGATAAATGACATTGATGCCTTGGTTTCATAAGAAAAACCACTTTTTCTACCATTCTTAGAATTAAAGTTCACCTTTTAATTAGGATAAACACGGATTCACATAATAATCTTCTTTCTTTTAATGATTGGGTGCCATAAATTCATTCTACTCATTGGGATAAATGAAGTGATGCTTTGGTTTCATAAAAAAACTTCTCTTTGTGCCCTTTTTAGAATTAAAGTTCATTTTTCAATTGGGATAAACATGAATTCACATAATAATTTCTTTTATTTTAATGATTGGGCACCAGAAATTCATTCTCTTCATTAGGATAAATGAGTTAATGCGTAGGTTTCACAAGAAAAACTACTTTTTCCACCATTTTTAGAATTAAAGTTTATCTTTTAATTAGGATAAACACTATTCACATAGTAATCTCCATTCTTTTAATGATAGGCAACACAAATTCATTCCACTCATTGGGATAAAGGCATTGATGGTTTGGTTTCATGAGAAAAACTTCACTTCCCACCATTTTTTAGAATGAAAGTTTGTCTATCAATTGGAATAAACACAAATTCACGTAATAATCTCTTTTGTTTTCACTATTAGGGACTATAAATATGTTCTCCTTGTTAGGATAAATGATATGGATACCTTGGTTTCATAAGAAAAGCCTTTTTTCCACCATTTTTAGAATTGAAGTTCATTTTTCAATTAGGATAAACATGGATTCACATAATAATCTCTTTTCTTTTAATGATTGGGTGCCACAAATTCATTCTACTCATTGGGATAAATGAATTGATGCTTTGGTTTAATAAGAAAAACTTCTCTTTATGGCTTTTTTAGAATTAAAGTTAATTTTTCAATTGGGATAAACATGAATTCACATAATAATCCCTATTCTTTTAATGATTTGGCACCACAAATTCATCCTACTCACTGGGATAAATGAATTGATGCTTTGGTTTCACAAGAAAAGCTTCACTTCCCACCATTTTTTAGAATCAAAGTTCATCTATTAGTGGGGATAAGCATAAATTTATGTAATAATATCCTTTGTTTTCATTATTAGGGACCATAAGCATGTTTTCCTCATCGAGATAGATGATATGATACCTTGGTTTCACAAGAAAAAGTTCTCTTTCTACCATTTTTAGAATTAAAGTTCATCTTTCAATTGGAATAAACACAGACTCACATAATAATCCTCATTCTTTTAGTGGCTGGTAACCATAAATTCATTCTACCAATTGGGGCAAATCAATTTGTGCTTTGGTTTCATAAGAAAAACTTCTCATTGTGCCCTTTCTAGAATTAAAGTTCATATTTCAATTGGGATAAAAATGAATTCACACAATAATATCCATTTTTTAATGATTTGGCACCATAAATACATTCTACTCATTGGGATAAAGGAATTAATGCTTCGGTTTCATAAGAAAAGCTTCTCTTTGTGCCATTTTGAAAATTAAAGTTTATTTTCAATTGGGATAAATGTGAATTCACATAATAATCTCCTTTGTTTTCATTATTAGGGACCGTAAGCACGTTCGCGTCATCGGGATAAATGATATTGTTGCCTTCGTTCACAAGAAAAACATGCTTTCCACCATTTTTAAAATTAACGTTCATCTTTCAATTGGGATAAATACAGATTCACAAACTAATCTCTTTTCTTTTAATAATTGGGCACCAAAAATCCATTCTACTAATTTGGATAAATGAGGTTTCATAACAAAAACTTCACTTCTCACCATTTTTTAGAATCAAAGTTCATCTATCAATTGTGATAAACATGTATTCACGCAATAATCTCATTTGTTTTCATTATTAGGGACTATAAACAGGTTCTTCTCATTGGGATAAATGATATTGATGCCTTAGTTTCATAAGAAAAACTTTTTTTTACCATTTTTAGAGTTAAAGTTCACCTTTCAACTGGGATAAACACAGATTTACATAATAATCTCCTTTCGTTTAATAATTGGGTACCAAAAATTCTTTCTACTAATTTGGATAAATGAATTGATGCTTTGGTTTCATAACAAAAACATCACTTCTCACCATCTTTTAGAATCAAAGTTCATTTATCATTTGTGATAAACACGAATTCATGCAATAATCTCATTTGTTTTCATTAGTAGGGACTATAAACGTTTTCTTCTCATTGAGATAAATCATATTGATGCCTTAGTTTCATGAGAAAAACTTTTTTTCTACCATTTTTAGAATTAA